>JAKCPB010001374.1:0-203548 GCA_021442155.1 Cymbidium sinense | reverse complement strand
GTATTAAGAGCATTCCCTACTCATTTCCTTTGTCTTCGAGCACAAGTCTTCCCTTGAGTTTTCCCACCTGATTTTCCAATACAACTAATCCTTTCATAGTCTATCCTTGAAATATTTAGAGACCTTAATTGCTACTTTAATCGAGAGTATTCTTATGGGATTCACATCCCTTAGGATGTAATTAACTATAGAGGCTTGCATCCATAGGGAACTTAATGAACCTAGCTTAATATAAACCCTACTTTTACTCTTTCCATGAAAAGTGAGGAAAAGATCTCTAGTACAGTACGAAGACCCATCATGCCTAGAGTCCTTATTAAGTGATTAGGTCCATTATAAGGTGATTATTTCTATATTTTTCAAGATTATGCATCTTTGCTTAATGTCATACATCTATCATTTCAATAAGTCTCTACTATCTAAAAGGTGTCCACATCTCTCAAAATAAACACCACACACACCAAGTTTTCTAGACACAAGCGATGACATAGATAAAAAATGAGCATGCATAGCAAAATCAAACCCTAGATAACTAGAACTCGCTCTACTACAAAGACACCATAAGCAACAAAATAGATATGTCATTCTTCAATTTCTTTAGTTCCTCATCAAAACCACCCCATAAGTGGAAACATAAGAAGTAGTGCAAATCATTAAAAAGACAAAATAACTATAATAAGGCCAAAGGCAGCCTACCAAACCATTAGAAACCAAAAAAGTGCATTCTAAAAGGCTTAGTAAAAGGTTTGGCACCACATCAAAAGGCTTCAAAGAATTGTCCAAGAAACGTGAAAAGACCACAAGGAAAAAATCAAACAACCAAGACTCAAAGGAAAACTAAAAGTCCTCCAACCAAACCAACTAAGTAAAACAACCATAAGGAAACCACAAGAGAACAACCCATCATAAGTAACCAACAAAGGATGCATCCCCAGTTGCCAAGGAAAAGTAGAAAACCAAGAAAGCACCACACAAGAGGTCCAAAAAGAAGCACAACCACCATATGTGTAATAGCAGAAATTAGCCAAGACTAGCCAAAAAAACAAACTTCCCCAATAATAAAGACTATCCTGATAGGAAGCATAATAACAATGTAAAACCTATTGTAAACAATACAGCCAATAAAGGCTAATCCTAAGAGAATAACCAAACATAATACTAAGGCAAAAGAAAGATCCAGCAATAAATAATAAGGAACTGGGAGGCAACCCATAAAAAAGTTTCCACGAAACTCTCCAAAAGGAGGCCTAGAAAGGCAACAACCAACATTAGTTCTCACTAGGATGGCCACCCATTCAACCATGAAAAACCAGCAAAAAGTAATTCATGTTCAAGAGGAGAGCCAACAAACCAACTAGTGCAGAAAGTAGAAAGCTGTGAGTAAAACCATCTCATCCACCATCAATAAGAGTAACATGCCAAAGAAGATACAGCAGCCACCAAAGTTGAAAAACTAAGCCAACCCAAAGCTGTAGAACCACTATGTAGCAAACCACCAGCCAACATAGAAGCAAGAAGCCAAAAAAATATAACCCGCAGCCAAACAAAGGAAAATAAGTTTGCAGGTTTGTGGCCTAGGCTCAGGGTTGGCCTTTAGGTAGGCCCAGGGTGAGGGTTTAGGGCTAGGGTCAGGGTGGGCCTAAGGAGGGCATGGGTCAGTGGCAGTGGCTTAGGGGTCATTTGGCCCAAGGCCTGGGGTTTAGGGCCTTTAGGCCCAGATCTAGGTCAAGACTTGGGCCTAAGTATTTTTTAGATCTAGTAGCTCAGGCTCCTGCCATGTCAATGTCACATCTTTTAGTAGGGCCTATTTTTTTAGTTTATCTTTAAAACCACAAACCCCTGCAGACGTATTTAAGTATTTAGTTTATTATTTATTTAGTTAACCTTTATCCTTTCTTTTATTTAGGGTTTATTTTTTATTTTTATTTATTTTAATTTATTTTAGGATTTTATTTTAGTTTAGGTTTTTTATTAACTTCTAAGATTAGATTTTAGGTTTATGTTTATTTTATTTTCATTTTAATTTTATTTTATTTTATTTTAGTTTAGGTTTTATTTTTTTTATTTTTAGGTTTAGATTTAGGTTTCACTTTAATCCTTTAGGTTTCCCTTTTAGATTTTATTTTAGGTTTATTTATATATTTTATTTTACCCCAAGTTTAGGGTTTACTTTTAATTTATTTTATTTTATTTTATGCGTCAGTTAGTCTCACCTTTAGCTTCAGTTTATGTTTTATTTATCTTAGTTTATGCTTTATGTTTATCTTATCTTTGCCTTTCTTTCAATATCATCATTCATCTGTGGCCTAGGTTTACTTTAGGCATCTTATCTTATCTACTTATCTTTATCTTTACACTTTAGTTTCATATTATTTAGGCCCATCTAACCTTTTAGCCTAGTTTAGCTTTTATTTATTCATCTTTCTTAGGCCTAACCTAGCCCAGGCTCAGGGGTCTGAGCCCAGGTGCCTACCAACGTAGGATCTGGGCACTCCAGGGCCCAGAGCCAGACTCAGGCCTATTACTCAGTGGCTCCTCAGGGCTCAGTACTCCAGTGCCCAGTCAGTGGCCCAGGGCCCAGCCGAGGCCCAGGGCCCTTCATGACTCAGGGTCCCAGAGGTGTCAGTCTTAGCCCATAGCCCAGTGGCCCAGTAAGCGGCTCAGCCTCAGGGCCTGGCTGGCCCAGTTCAGGTCAGCCCAGGGCCTGGGGATCAAGACTTGGGTCTTAGAGCCTAAACTCCAGTGGCCCAGTGGTCTCTGGCTCCTTGCCCTCTGCTAAGGCATCTGCAGGGTCTGCCTCAGGATCTGGGCTAGGGCCCAGGGCCCAAGATCACAGGGCCCAGGCCTGAAAGTGTGTGCATAGGGCCCAGGGCCCAGTATCTGCCAAGTCACTGTGGTCAGTGGTCAGGCTGGTGGCCTTTAAACCAAGCAAACCAAGAAGTCCAGGGCTGTCTAGTCCATCTTTCTCTCATTTGTTATCTTAGTCATTATTCCTTTATCTACATACTTTATCTTTATATAATTTTAGTCCATTTATCTTTTGGCCTTTATCTGCCATTCTTTTAGGCTCAGTGCCTGTGCCCAGCCTATTCTTTAGTCAGTCTTTATGCCCATTTATCTTTCATGCTTGCCTAGGGTCTTTATTTATTATCTTTAAAGTTTAGGGCCTTAGCTTTTATTTTATCTTTTTAGATCCCAGGTCAGGTTTCTTTATCTTTCATTCAGGTCATTTTAACTTTATGCTCATTTACTTTAGTTTATTTTAAATTTATTTTAGGGATCAGCTTTAGTTTTATTTTAGTCTTCCTATCTATTTTATTTTATTTTAGTCTTGGGTTTATTTTATTTTTATTTTAGGCCCAAGCCTTAGCTTTAGTGTCAGTCTTTATTTTATTTAGTTTTATGTCTTTTACTTTTATGTCACTTTTAGTTTCAGGCCTTTTAGTTATCTTTATCTTTATCTTTAGATTTATTTCATTTTTATGTTTTATTCTTGCTCAGTCTTTAATCCTTTAATTTTTTAGCCTGGGTATTTTTGTTTCCATTTCTTTTCTTTTAATTCCTTAATTCCTTATCTTTAGGCTTCAGTCCAGATCTTTAATTTTATCTTATCTTATCATTATCTTTATATAGTTTAATCTTACTTCCATCTATCTTTACTCTTTAGGTTTATCTGCCTATGCTTTAGGCTCTTCAACCTTGTCAATCCAGGTCATTTAGGGCCCAGGGTCTGGAGCCCAGGTCTCTGGGCTCAGGCTCCAGGCCTGACTCCAGGTAGCCCAGGGCCTTAGGCTCAGGGGGCCCAGGGTTTAGGGCCTGGGAGCCCAGGGGTTTGTGGGGCCCAGGGCTCAGGCCTCAGTGACCAGGGCCTGTGTGGCCCATGGCCTGGGGTGGCCCAGTGGGTTTGGTGGCCCTGGGCCAGTTTTGGCCCAGTGGTCACAGTGCCTTTTTTTGGTGGGCCTAGGATCCGCGTGCCTTAATTTAGGGCCTAGGGTTTTATTTTATCTTTTCAAGAGAAACAAATTTAGATCTCAACTTTCTTCGATTTCATCAAATGTAAAAAAAAAAGTTCCTCCAGACAAAAGAAACACAACATTATAAAATGAGTTAACCGATAGCAAACTCAAAACCCCAGATAACCTGAATCATTTCAATCAGAAAGACATATAGCCTAGGCCTTCAGGGATCAGGGCTCAGTCAGATCATGTAGCTTAGGGTTTAGTCTGGCCTGGGGTCCAGTCTTGTAGGCTCCCTTTTTTTTTTTAGTTTATAGGTTTATTGGTTAGTCCCAGTGCTTTTAGGTTTTTTTATTTCTTATTTTAAAATTAAGCAAACTGGCAGATTTAGGTTTATTTAGTTTACTTTTATTATTTTAGTTTTAGCCTTTATTCTCTTACTAGACATTCTTATTTTATTTAATCTTAGTTTATTTATTCTTAGTTTATCTTTGGCCTTAGGCTATGATTTTTTAGTTTAGTTTTATTTTTATTTTATCTTTTGAAATAGTTAAGGCCTTTTATCTTTAGCCCAGGTAGGTTTTTATTTACACTTAGGTTTAGGCCTCGACCTTTAGGGCCTATTCATTCCTTTAGTTTAGTTTGGGCCTAAGTAAAAATCTAGTTTAGTTTAGAATATTTTAGTATTTCATTGCATGATTATTTTATTTTTACTTTTATTTAGGCCTTATTCTTTAGGCGCATTCTGGGTTAAGGCCTTTTATATCTATCTTTAATCCCATCTGTGCCTATCTTAATCTTTACTTTTAGCCTTTGATCTTAGGTTTTTTATCTCAGGCCCATTTTAATTTCTTAGCATGTCTTGGTTTCCATTTTATCTTTAACTCAGGCCTTTTACTGACCCATCTTATCAGGCCCAGTCCAGCTCAGGGCCTCAGGGCTTAGCCTCAGTACCCTAGCTCAGCCATATCTTATCTTACTTTCAGGCCCAGGGCCTGGGTGGCCTCAGTGGCCCAGCTCCAAAGCTGGCCCAGGCCTCTGGGCTCAGTAGCCCTCAGCCTCAGGGCCCAGGGCTCTGTTAAAGCCTAAAGCCTAAGATTTTTTCACCCAAAACTAGTGGCTTTAGTGTCGCACTAGAGCTTAGGGTCGAGGATTGGGTGGTCCAAAGTGGTTTTATTTTATTTTATTTTTAAATCAAAAACCTTGTAGCTTATGTCATTTAGTTTATTTATTTATTTTATTTTATTTAATCATTTTATTTTATTTCCTTTTATTTAGTTTTATTTTATTTTAGGGCTTTATCTTAGTTTATCTAGTAATAGGTTTAGATTTATCTTACTTTACATGTAAGCTGTCACCTTTTAGGTTTAGGTTTAGGTTTTATTTTATTATTTTAGGATCAGTTTGTAGGTTTTATTTTAGGTCATGTCTAGGTTTAGGTTTGTAGCATTTAGGGTTTTTAAAAAAAAATTAAACCCGATAGTCAGTTATTTAGGTTATTCTAAATATATTCTTTCCTTTATCTTTATCTTTATTTTATTTAGTTTATCTTTAATATAAACTAATCCTTAATTTATTTTATACTAGTTTATTTTATTTTATTTATTTATCTATCTTTTCTTTTAGTCTTATTTTATTTTATTTTGTGCATGTGTCTTCTTTATTATCAGTTCAGTTTACATTATTTTATTTTTATCTTTAGCCTATTTTTAGGTTTCTTTTTTAGCCTCAGCTTCAGGCCATTGTCACTTTATCTTATCTTCAATTTTAGGCTCTATCTCTTTAGGTTTATCTTTTAGCCTTACCTCATCATTTATCTTATTTATCTATCTAGGATCTGCCTTTCCACGACAGGGTCTTATGCGTTATTTAATTCCATTTTAGGTCTTACTGTTAGGCTATCTCTTTTTCTAGCTTATCTATATTCCATCTTTTATCCTCGGCCAATTATTCTTTATCTAGTTTTATTTTAATCTTTATCTAGCCTTCTTTAATCTTCATCTAGCCTAGCTTTATTATCTTATCTTTAGCTCTAGTTTTATTTTCCATCTTTAATCTCTTTATTACCTTTAGCCCCACTCCTCACAGAAGGCCACCTTAACTCACTCTTCTCTTTATCTTACCTATCTAGGCAGCCCCAGTGGCTCCAGGGCCCAGGGCCTCAGCTGGGCCTCTGACAGGGCCTAGGGCCTAGACTCTAGTGCCTGCCTTATGCCTTCAGGGCCCAGGGCCCAAAGCCCAGAGCCCATGATCTTCTTCCACAGAGCCTTGTGAGCTCAGTGGCCTGTGGCCTACTGCCTTGTGGCTCAGTGGCCTGGTGGTCCGGGGCCCAGTGGACTCAGGACTCCAGGGTGTGCAAGGGCCCAGGTCATAGGTCCTAACCCAGGTTTAGGGGAACCGCTCTGGCCTAGGTCACACCTTTTTTTATTTATCTTTTATTCCATTTTAAAAAAACCAAGTTTGGTTTATCATTTAGCGTATTTTTTTTATATTATAGTTTATTTTATTTTTTATTTATTTTTTATATCTTATCTATTTAGTTTAGGTTTTTATTTTATTTTATTTTATTTGTTTAGGGTTTAGTTTTATGTTTATTTTCCATCTGGTATTATTTTATTTTATCTTTAGGTTTAAGTTTTATTTTTTATTTTAGATTTAGGTTTATGTTTATATCTTTATTTTTTCAGTTCAGTTTTAGGGTTTTATTTTTAGTTTATTTATAGGTTTTATTTTTAGTTTATGATTTAGATCAAAAAAAAAATTAAGTAAACCAGTAAGTTTAGTTTATTCTTTATTTTGATTTTTCATTTTTATTTAGGTTTGTTGTTATTTTATTTAGTTTAATTTATATTAGGTTTATTTATTCTGCCTTTAAGTTTTATCTAGTTATTTTGTAGGCCCAGTTTAAGTTTAGGGTTCATTCTTTTAGCTCCATCTACTGTTTAGCTTTATCTTTTAGTTTTTATTTATTTATTTTATCTCACCTCCATTCCAATTCCATTTTCTCTTTTAACTTTTTTTAGGCCTTTATTCTCTTCAATCCCTAGGGTTTTATTTATCTTATCTTTAGTTTTATTTCTATCTTAATCCTTTCAGGTTTTAGGGCCCACACTCTGCTCAGCTCAGCCCAGGGCAGCCTCCAGGGCCTCCCCTGATTCTCTCTATCTTATCTATTTAGGCAGGCCTAGGGCCCAGGGTCTTGCGCTCCTGGGGTCTGGGGCCCAGGGCCCCATGAAGGGCTTCAGGGCCTCAGACTCCTCAGTGCCATGCCTTGCCCAGGTCAGTGGGCCCAGGGCCCAAAGCTCAGATCTGGTCTTTCCAGGCCCAGGGCCTAGGCCAGTGGCCTGGCCTCAGGGCTCAGTATCAGTGGTCTGGCAGTGATCAGGGCCTAGGCTCAAGTGGCCATAGAGTCATAGGGCCTAGGGCTCCAGTGCCTAGTCAACCCTCTGGCCTAGATCAGGGTCATTTTTCTTAAATTTTATATCTATTTATTTATCTTTTAAAACCATGCTCTACAAATTGTATGCTATCTATATTTATCTTATGAGTTTATCTTTTATTCTTTATTTATATCTAGCATTTTATCTTTTAGCTTAGTTTATTCTTTAGTCAGGTTCTTTTATCTCATTCCATTTCTTTGTTTAGCTCAGTTTATTTTATGTTTATTCTTTCATTATCTTTATTTTATTTTAGGCCTAGGTACCTTTATTTAGATCTTATACATTTACATATTTTATTTCTGTCCAGTTTAGTTTTATTTTTTAGGCCTTATTTATAGTTTTATCTTTAGTTTATGATTAGTAGATCTCTAACAAACCAGTTTAGGCTCATTTTAATCCATCTTGACTTTACTTCAGGGCCTGTCGTTATTTACTTTAGTTTTAGCTTATATAGTTTATTTAGGTTTTATCTTTATCTTATTTTTCAGGCTATAGGCCTGCCTAGGGTT
The DNA here is from genome assembly GCA_021442155.1 of Cymbidium sinense. Lineage (NCBI taxonomy): Eukaryota > Viridiplantae > Streptophyta > Magnoliopsida > Asparagales > Orchidaceae > Cymbidium > Cymbidium sinense. The sequence goes on along the minus strand of JAKCPB010001374.1, from coordinate 195,643 downwards.
TATTTCTTATCTTTAATTACTGTTAGGTTTATCTTTATTTAGGCTTTTATTTTAGTTTATTATTCATCCTTATCTTATTTTATTTAGCCTTTTAATTTTACTCCATTTTAAGTTTCATTCTTAATCTATTTAGCCTAGATCTATCTATCTTATCTTAGCCTAGCTCTTTATCATCTGTCCATTCAGGTCCTGGCCTGGCTCAGGGCCTAGGCCTCAGCCCAGGCCTAGCCCAGGGCTCCCTTTATCTCTTCTTTACTCTCCAGTGGCCCCAGTGTCTGGGCCGTGGCCAGGGCCTCCAGGGTCTGCCCAGGCCTCAGGGCCAGGGCCTAGACTCCAGGCCTCAGCTGGCTCATGCTGCCTGCCCAAGACTCCAGTGTGCCTAGCCCAATGGTCTTTTCTCCTCACGAGCCTGGTAGATCTGCTCCAGCCTCATGGCCTGATTTTCTAGGCCTTTCAGTGATCAGGGCCCAGTTGGGCTATAGGGCCCAGGGCCCATGTTTCTAGGCTCAGGGCCCATGTCAACTCTAGGCCTCAGGTCAAGGCCTTTTTAACTTTCATTTTCATCTTATCTCTTGATCTAAAAGGCTGCTCACTGGCTCATCTAGTTTATCTTAGTTTATCTTTTATATATAGCCTATCTTATTTTATCTCATTTAGTACTCCATTTATCTTATTTTATTTTATTTTAGTTTTATTTTATTTTATCTTTTTATTTTTATTAAGCCTATTTTTCATTTTAGTATTATTTTATTTTATTTTAGTTTAGTTTTAGTTTTATTTTAGATTTAGGTTTAGCTTTATATTTTATTTTCCAGGTCTCAGGGCTTTAGGTATTATTTTAGCTTTATTTTAGAGTTCATTTTAGTTTATGACCCATGTAAACCAGGAAACATTTATCTAATTTATTGATTTGTTATTTTTATTTTTTATTTAGTTTAGCTTATTTATATAGGTTTATTTATTCAGTTAGTTTTATTCTTATTTATTTTATCTAGTCTTTTATTTTTTTTTGCCTTTATGTCAGATTTCAGTCAGATCTTTTATTAGATCTACTATTATCCTAATTCATTTTAGTTAGTTTATCTTAGTTTAGTTTATCTTATTCCATCTAGCCTAGGCTCTCAGCTCTAGCCTAACCCATCAGCCCATCTTCAGCCAGGAGCTCAGCCCAGGCCCTGGCTTATTTCCCTGTGTGGGCTTCCCAGTGGTGGCCTGCCTAGGCCTTGGCTCTAGGGCCTGCCTTACCCAGCCCAAGACTCAGTGGCCCCAGCCCAGAGCCCATTCTTTCCAGCTGGATCCAGGGCCTGTGGCCTCATGGCCTAGTATCTCTGTCAGCCAGGGCCTGGGGCCTAGGGCTCAGGGTCAGTCAAGCAAGGCCCAGGTTCATAAGCCTGGGCCTGGCTCAGGCCCAGGTCAACTCCTGCCTAGGGCCCAGGTCACCTTCTTTAATATTATCCTATTATCTTATCTTTAAAATCAAGGGTTTCTACTATTTCAGTCTATATTAGTTATCTTTATCATTTGTTTTATTATATTTTTTTATTATTTAGTTTTTTTTATTTATTTTAGTTTAGTTTTTATTTTAGTAAGTTTTATTTATTTTAATTTTTTTAGCTTTTTATGTTTATTTTTTCATTTAGTATTTTATTTTATCTTAGGTTTAGGTTTTATTTTTATTTTTAGATTTAGGTTTAAGTTTTATATTTTATCTGTGTCGCCTTTTAGGTTTTATTTTATTTATTTATAGTTTATTTTTAGTTTATGATTTAGGATCTTTTAAAAAAAAATTAAGTAAACTGTAAGTTTAAGTTTATTTTAACTTTTGATTTTATCATTTTATTTAGGTTTGTTTTTATTATTATTTAGTTTATTTATATTGTGGGTTTATTTATCATTTAGGTTTATTTTAGCTTATTTTAGTTTTAGATTTAGGGCTTATTTTAGTTTAGTTTTTTTAATTTTATTTTTAAGTAGGATTTATTTTTATTACCATTTTCTAGTTTTATTATTTTTAAGCTAGTTTAGATGCCATTTTATGTTTTAAGTTATATTTTAGCTTTAGTTATGCTTTATTTCATCTTAATTTATTTTGCTTCAGTTTAGGTTTATTTTATTTTAGTTTAGGCTTTTATTTATTTTAGCCAGTTAGGTCATTTTATCTGTTGATTTCAGATTTTTATTTTAGTTTAGGCTTAGTTTATCATTTCAAGTTTTATTTTGGCCATTTTAGTTTCAGGCTCATTTATCTTTATCTTATTATCTTAGTTTATTTTATTTTATTTTAGTTTAATCTTATATTTAAGTTTGCTTAGCTATTTTATTTTGGCTCAGTTTTTCATTTATCTTATTTAGTTTGTTTATTTCTACTTTTATTTTATATTTAAGTTTTAGGCTTCTATTTTCTAGGATCTTTATATCTTATCTAACCCTTGTCATTAGGCTCATGCCTTAGACTCCACCCAAGGCCTGATCTATGGTCTTAGGGCCTCATGCTCAGTGGCCTAGGGTAGCCCAGTGAGCCCATTCAGTTCTAGGCTCTCAGGGTTTGGGCAAGCCCAGGGCCAGCCTAGGGCTCCACCTGTGCAGGCCTGTGGCCCAAGACTCCACTCATGGTCTTTAACCCAGCCTCAGGCCCAGTGGCTCAGGGCCTTTGTGGGCTCAGGGCCCAGGCCTAGGGCTTGGCTCAGGTTGTGGCCCAGGGCCTCAGTGGCCCAGTATCCAGGGGCCTCAGGTCAGGCTTTTCTTATCTTTATCTTTGCCATGCAAAACGGCAGCTTATCTTTCTTTATTCATCTTTAGTTTATCTTTATCTTTATTTCTTTAGATCTATCTTAATCATATTTAGTAATCCCATTTATCTAGTTTAGCCTTTATTTTAGTTCTTTTGTGATTTAGGATCAGTAGTTTAAGCTTTATCTTTAGTTATTTTTATATTTTTAGGTTTAGTTTTTTTAAGTTTAGGTTTTTGTATTTTTAGATATTGTAGGTTTTAACTTTAGTTTAGTTTATTTAATTCTTTAAGGCCTAGTTAAGTTTATGATTTATCTAAGTACATTTTATTTCTATCTCGTGTTAGCTCTTTTCAGATCAAGCCTTTATTTATTATTTTAGGTCAGGTAGGCTTTATATTTTATTTATCTATTTTTCTATTTTATCTTTAGTGGCCTTTATTTATTTTATTTAGTTTAGGTTTTATTTATTTTAGCCTAGTTTTATCTATTACCCAGTAGGAAGGTTTAGGTTTCAGGTATATTTTATATTTTATTATTTTAGTTTGTTTCCACATTTTCATGGTTATAGGGCTCAGTTCCACTTAGTAGGGTTTAGCTGGGGTTTTATCAGAGGGGCAGTGGTTAGTACTTAGGTTAGGTTAGGTTTAGGTTCAGGTTTAGGTTTATATTGTTTTAGGGTTTAGGGCTCAGTGATTTATTGGGGCTGGGTTTAGGTTTTATGGTAGTTTAGGGTTTAGGATTTTGGTTTTTTTTAAAAGAGAAAAATGATTCAACATTTATTTATCCATCAACCATGTAACACATGAAGCTTTCTAAGACACAAGCGATAACACAGATAAAAAATGAGTATGCATAGAACAAATTAAAATCCTAGATAACTAGAACTGTTTCTACTATAAAGAAAGAGTTCCATAAGCAGCAGAAAGGATCAACCTTTTTCTAGTTTTTGCAGTTCCGAGCAAAACCTCCCCGGACTCTCGAGAAATGGGGTCCACCATCATTTCATTTCCCTAGTCTCCATGTAAATAACCTCCCCGCTTCCTCCATAACCACGGCAACTCCAATCACCTCCTCCATATCCTCAAACACCTCGAGATCCCCCACCACCACTTTTTTTAAATCAAAAGTCAGAGAGTTTTATTGCTAAAAAGTAAGGGATACAAGGTCCTTAAAGGGGATAAATCTCTGAACTGCTATTTATAGAGCTATAAAGAGATAAATCCCACCGCTACAAGAAAACCAAAGCAAAAAGAAAGAAAAGACAAAACTAAGAAAGAAACATCATAAAATTCCAAGAAGGGCTGCCAAAGCCATTGATTTCTCAAAATCTTCTAAGAGATGTAGAAACCACCTACAGCCCCAAAATCTGCCACAAATTGGCAAAGAACTTAAGATAGAGATAAGCATCTAGAAATAAGGACACGCTAAGTACACAAAAGAAACAAATTGATAAAAAATCTTAGATAAGGCTCGGCTCATACATTTATCTCAATGGTTATAGGATATGTGAGCATCCAAACTTAAGAAGGGTTACAATCACATATGCTGCTACCAACCAAAAGGATAATTGGGGAAACATCCCAGCAATCATAGCCAACTTACCTCGATTAAACCAAATAGCCAAAACAAGAGCTAACCAAGTTCCGATTTATCATCAAGATTAAATAGGCAACTAACCAGTAAAACATCTAGCCAATCCATAGTAAAGCAACTAACCAAACAAGGCAGCAGCCAAGAAATAAACACCATTAAAGCCACCCAAAACAAAAAAAAACAAAGGTAAAAAAACCATATTCATGCATCCACCAACAACAAAAATACCATCAAAGCCACCTAGCCAAACATAGCAAAGAAGAATCAGATATATCAATAGAGCTAAGAACAAAAAAACCATAACAAGTTCATCCCACAATAAAAGAAATGACAAGCCACCATCCACAAAGAGGCAAGCACCACAAAAAAAACATCAAAAAACCACTAGAAAAGGGGAACGAAAACTAGATAGCAAATAACATCTCTAGAGAGAGTAACTCAGCCTAAGAAGGAACAAAGACAATGCTAAGCTCAACCAATAATCACGACACCAGATAGCCAAAATTGAAAGAAAAAGGCTAGTAAATATGCTAGCCATCAAGCAGCCACCAGCCAATAAACCCTCACAAGGAAAGGAAGAGGCTAGGGAAAAAGGAAAACAAGCAAGCTTTGAAGCCTGCCAATCACCAGGCCATCCTAAAACCAACATAGTAGGAGACCAACAAGAATAAAGAGCCACCAAAACTAGAGGGCAACCAAAGCTCAGTAGTACCAACCAGAAATAATCTAGACCTCAATCAAAAGGAGATACCATTCTGGGTTCGTTTTAGTTTATTAGGTTTTATTTTAGTTTATTCTTTAATTTATTTAGTTAAATTTTAGGTTGAGGGTCCAGGGCTTTAGGCAGGGGTAGGGTAGGGTTTGATGGGCCAGGGTTGGCTCTGGTTTGAAAAGTTTATGGTTTTGTGGTTTATGATTTTAGGATTACGGGCCCAGTGGGTGTAATTTTTTTAGGCTAGGGTCAGGTCCTAGGCTTAGGATTTAGGTCCAGGGTTTAGCATTTGTGATTTAGAGATTATGGTTTTTCAAGCAAACCAACAAGTTTAGTTTATTTAGTTTATTTTATTTTTATTTTATTTAGTTTATTTTATTTTATTTAGTTTAGTTTATTTATTATGTTTATTTATTTTAGTTTTATCTTTAGCTTTTTTTCTTTACATTATTTTGTAGAGTTTATTTTTTTATTATTTTATTTTGTGCTAGGTTGAGGTTTATATTTTATTTTAGGTTTAGTCTAGATTTTATAGGTTTATTTTAAGTTTTGTTTTTAGTTTAGGTTTAGTTTATTTTAGTTTATTTATTTTAATCTTTAGTTTAGGTTTAGGTTTTATTTTTTAGTTTAGATATTTTAGTTAGTTTAGTTTATTTTATATTGTTTTATTTTTATTTTGGTAAGTTTTAGTAGTAGGGTTTTATTTTAAGGTTTATTTTAGGTTAGGTTTATTTTATCATCTTTTAGATTTATTTTATTTTATTTTATGTAATTATTTTATTTTAGGTCTTATCCTTTATTTATCTTAGTTTTATTTATATTTAGTTTATTATCATTAGTTTATTTATTTTATTTTGGTAGGTTTTAAGTCAGTTAGGGCTTTTATTTTATTAATCTTAGGTTTATATATTTATTTTATTAAGTCTTTTATTAAGTTTGGGCTCAGGTTTAGTGCCCAAGGCCCAGTGGTAGGCTCAGGTTTAGAGTTTTGGGTTTAGAGTTTAGAGAGGGATTGGTGGTTCATGCAGGGTTTAGTGTAGGGTTTAGGGTTTTATGATTTAGGGTTTAGGGTTTAGGCTTTATATTTTAGGGTTTAGGGTTTAGCATTTACATTTTAGGTTTAGGATTCAAGTTTTAGCTAAGGGTTTTGGGTTTTTGTTTTTTTAATAGAGAGCAAATTCATATTCATCATTTCTTCTTTTTGTTTTCATCAACCAAGTAACATACCAAATTTTGTAAGACACAAGTGAAGACATAAAAAAATTGAGCACTCATAGAGAAAATCAAAAACCCTAGATAACTAGAACCATCTCTATTATAAAGACATAGTTCCATCGCAGATCAAATTGTCATTCTTCGCTTTGTCCAATCTGCGATACACCTGGCCATCATATCCCCAATCTCTCCTTTTATTTATTTATTTATTTTTATTTTTTATTTTCAATTTTTTTTAATTTTTTTTATTATTTTTTATTTTATTTTATATATTTATTTATTTTTATTTTATTTTTTTATCCCCGATCTCTCCCTTCAAATGCAAGAACATCGCTCCTCCCCGCCTCCATAATCATCACTACTTTGGATGCCACCTCCATATCCATCAGCACCTCCAGATCCCCCACCACCACTGAGATAATGGCCACATTAAGCTTCACCTCCACACAGATTCAAACTGGTTGCGCTGATGTTCATGGCCAAGGTTCTTTCCATTTTTAGTTTAGGTTTAGTTTATTGTTTAGTGGTCAGGTTTAGGTTTCATTTTTGTGTTAGGTTTACTTTTAATTTATTTAGTTACTTTAGGTTTAGGGGGGTCAGGGTGGGGTCAGGGTTTGTGGTTTAGGTTGTTTAGCCTTGTGGCTCAGTGGCCTAGGGCCTAGATTTAGGGGTGTGGCATCTGTAGCTAAGGGCTCAGGGCCTAGGGTCTCATGATCTAGTGGTGGTATGATTTCTTTAAAAAAAAGTAACAGTTTAGGTTTATTCCATTTATTTATATTTAAGTATTTTATATTTTAATTTAGTTTATTTATCTTACGCTCTATTTTTAGCCCATTTCTTATTTATCTTTTATTTATTTTAATTTAGTTTTAGTTTAGTTTATTATTTAGGTTTAGGTTTTATTTTATTTTAAGCTTTATTTTATTTTATTCATTTTGATTTATTTTAGGTAGATCTTTTACATAATATTTTAGATTAATTTTTAATTTATTTTATTTTTATTTAGTGTATTTGCTTAATTTATTTTAGGTTTAGTAGGTTTTATTAATTTTAGTTTATTTAGCTTTATTTTTTTTTATTTTTTTTTTAGTTTAGGGTTTAGATTTTATTTTATTTTTTTTACATTTTATTTTGGTTGTAGTTTAAGTTTTATTTAGTTTTATTTTATTTTTATATGTTTATTTTATTTTATTTTAGGTTAAGTTTTATTTTATTTAGTTTTTTATTTTAGTTTAGTTTAGGTTTTATTTAATTAATTATTTTATTTTTATGTTTAGTTTAGCTTTAAGATATGTTTTATTTTATTTTATTTTTAATTTTATTTGGTTTAGTTTATTTATTTATTTTGTTATTAGTTTATTTATTTTAGATTTTAGGTTTAGGGTTTTATTTTATTTATTTATTTAGTCTTTTATATTATTTACATTTTATTTTTTTTTATTAGTTTTAGTTATTTTTATTTTAGCTCACTTATTTTTTTCTTTGGTTTATATTTTAGGTATATATTTTTTATTTTATTCATTTTATTTTATTTAGGTCAGGTTTCTTATTTATTTTAATTTAGGTTTTATTTAGTTTAGTTTTGGTTTATTTTAATTTTATTTTTATTTTTACCAGTTTAAGTTTATTTTTATTTTATTTTATTTAGTTTAGGTAGTTTGTGCCTAGTTTAATCTGTTTAGAACAAGTTTTATTTATTTTAGTTTGTTTATTTAGTTTAGGATTAGGTTTATTTTTATTTTAGGTTTAGTCTTTAGTAAAGTTGTTTTATTTTACTTATATTTTAAGTTTATATTTAGGTTTATGTTTTATTTAGTATTTTATTTATAGGCCTATCTGGCTTTTTTAAATTACATTTAGCTATCATTTATGTCCCAGATTTATCATTTTTTAGGTTTATTATCTATTAAATCTTATCTTCCTGGCTCAGGGCCCAGGCCCATCTTATGCCTTCCTAGCCTCAGGCCTGGTCTATTCTAGGCCCAGGGCCCAGGCCTGGCTGGCCCAGGCCCAGGTGGCTCAGGCCTGAAGGCCCAAGGGTCCAGGGCCAGGGCCTGGGTGGCCCAGTGGCTCAGCGCCAGGCCTGAGCCTAGGCCCCAGAGCCTGGGCCCAGCCTAGGGCCCAGTGGCCGGCTCAGTCAAGATCCAGTCACCTGTGTGGGCCCAGGGCCCAGGCCTGGGTCCAGAGCCCAGTGGCCCAGGGGCCCAGGTCTTGTGCCTAGGGCCCCAGTGGGCTCCAGGGCCATAGCAAGCTCTAGTTTTAAGATTAGGCCAGCTCATGGCCTGTCCAGGGTTTGGTGCTGAGGGCATGGTCTGCCAATAGTGTCTAGGGTTTAGGGTTTTACTAGGGTTTAGGATTTAGGTTTTAGTTTAGGTTGCATTTTTATTATTATTTTAATAAATAAATTTTGTTTCAACATTTCTTCTGATTTCATCAACCATACACACCAAGTTTTCTAAGACACACATAGATTAAAAGTGAGCACGATAGAGCAAATCAAAACCCTAGATAACTAGAATTATCTCTATCAGAAACATAGTTCCAAAACAGATTGGCCATTCTTTCTCCAGCTCATCAACCACCTTGGCATCTCAAGTAGCGTGATCCACCATCATATCCATCTCTCATCGCCACCACCATGATTGTAACCTCTCTCCTCTCCACCACCATAACCACCACCGCCTCACCACCTCCATATCCACCAAGACATTCAGCTCCCCCACCAACACCGCTATAATTGCCTCCACCTTTATACCGAGCATGGACCTGACTGTGATGGTCCCGCCACCAAGGTTCTATTTGTGGTTTTGCTAGGTTTAGTTTTTTAGATTTTAGGTTTGTGGATTATTTTTAATGTTTAGTTACTTTAGCTTAGTCTATGGTTTAGTGGATTAGGATTTGGGGTTTTTAGCAGGTGGTTTTTTTCAAGAACCTAGGTTTAGGTTTACTTAGTTAATTTTTATTTATTTTATTTTATTTTTTGTTTACTTTTATTTTATTTTATTTAGATTTTTTTAGTCAAGTTTAGTTTATTTATTTATTTTATTTAGTTTAGTTTTATATTAACCCATTTTAGCCTAGGTCTTAGGTTTTAGTTATCAGTCAGTTATTTATTTACTTTATTCTATGTATAGCCCAGCCTGGCCCCAGGCCTTTGCCTAAATTCATGCTTGGTCTAGGTCATCACAGGGGCCCAGGGCCGTGCAGGCCCAAGGGCACAAGATCATGCCAAGGGCCCAGTCGGACCCAAGGCCAGGGTTTAGTAGTGGCTAGGGTAGTGGCCCAGTGTCAATCAGTGGCCTGTGCCCAGTACCTGTCTGCGGTGGCCTAGCCAGGTCTAGGGATGGGCTCATGGTTGGTATTCTTTAAAAAAAATTAGGTTTAGCCTATTTAGCATATTGTTTTAATTTAGTTTATTTAATCTTCTTTATTTTATTTTATTTTTTTATTATTTTTAGATTAGTTTATTTTAGTTTATTTTTTAGCTTCAAGTTTTATTTTTAGTTTAGTTTTATTTTCATTTTATTTTTAGGTTTAGGTTTATTTTTTTAATCTCGTTAAATCAGATTTTATTCATTTTAAGTTTATGTTTTAGGGTTTTATTTAGGTATTTTCATCTATTTAGTTTAGGTTTAGGTTTATTTATTTTATTTTATTTAGTTTAAGCAGGTTTTTTTTATTTTAGTTTTATTTATTAGTTTATTTTATTTAATTATTTTATCTGATTTTATTTTATTTTAATTTTAAGTTTTTAATTTATTTAGGTTTTTTAGGTTTATTTTATTTTTAGGTTTAAGTTTATTTATTTTATTTTAGTTTTGTTTTTTTTTTTTATTATTATTTTTTTAGGTTTAGGGTCCAGTTAGTTAGGTTTTAATTTTAATTTATTATTTTTATTTTTATTTATTTATTTTTAGGTTTTATAGTTTAGTTTAGTTGGGTTTTGTTTAGGGTTGCAGGTTTTGGGTTTAGGGTCAGTGGTGGCCTAGGGTCAGGTGAATTTAGGCCTAATGTTTAGTGGTTTGTAGGGCCTGCCTAGTGAGGTAGGGTTTGTAGCCAGGTTGGGGTGGGGTAGATTAGGGTTTCTTTTTTATTTTAAACTTAAACCAGGGTTTTATTTTAGTTTATTTATTTATCTATTTTATTTTTTTATTTTATTTAATTTTATTTTATTTCCTTTAGTTTTATTTTATTCCATTTTATTCAATTTATTTATTTTATTTTATTTTAGTTTAGGTTTAATTTAATTTTTAGTTTTAATTTTATTTTATTTAGGTTTTATTTTAGTTTAGTTTAGGTTTTATTTATTTTATTTTTATTTTTTTTTTTTTTAGGTTTAGTTTAAATTTAGGTTTAGTTTTAGGGTTTAGAGTTTAGGTTTAGAAGGTTAGTGGGAGTTTAGGGATGGGAAGGGTTTTAATATTTATGGTTGTGGTTTTGTGGGTTTAGGTTTTAGGTTTAAGTTTTAGGTTTATAGTTCAAGTTTAGGTTTAAGGAGTTTTGATGTTTGTAGAAACAAATTCATTCAACATTTCTTATTTTGATTTGATCAACCAAGTAACACACCAAGTTTTCAAGAAACCAAAGATGACATGTATCAAAAATGAGAATGTATGAGCTAAAACCCTAGAGACAGAAACCATTCCATGTGATCGGATCATCTGCTTCAATTTCACCAGCTCCATCGTAACACCTCACTCAAGGATCAACCATCATATCCCATCTCTCTCCATCCCTACCACGATCAGAACTCGCCGCTTCTTCCCGCTTCTCCATAAAACCACTACTCACCACTCCCATGTCCACCAACACCATCGATCCAAAGCACCGCTAACCACCACTATTCTGAATCTAGAGCATCCTATCACCCTCATATTCTTCAAGGTACTCATTTAGCTTAGGTTTTGGGGTTTAGGGTTTAATTTTTTAATTTTTTTTTAGTTTAGTTTAGGTTAGTTTGGGGGTTTAGTGACAGGGTTTAGGTTTAGGGTTTGGATCAGGGTTTATGCTTTGTAGTTTATGGTTTAGGGGTCAGGGAGGGCCCATGCTATGCCCAGATTTAGGTGAGAGGGTAGGCCCAGGGTATAGGGCAGATCTAGGTGGCCAGCTGCTCAGCCTGTTAAGGGTTGGATTGGCCAAGTCTTTAAATCACAAACCGTCATCCAAACCATTTATCACTTTAACATTTATCTTATCCATGCTCATTTTATCTTAGCCTTGCCCATACTCATGCCCATCATCCTAAGATCTTTATCTAGCCTTTTTCGTACCCAGCCTAGCTGTAATTTAGGTCACCCAGCCAGGGTCTGGGGTGGCCTGCCTGGGTCCATGGGGCCTCAGTGGTGTCAGCCTACAGGGCCCAGGCCCAACAGCTAGTGGTCACTTTCAAATGAGGCCTAGGGCCCCAGAGAAGGGTCAAGCATGGCCCATGGCCCAGTGTCAGTGGGGCCTGAAATTCAGGGCCCAAGAACCAGGCTAGGGCCTAGGGTCTAAGCCTAGTGCAAAAGGCCTTTGCACATGGCCCAGGGTCCACCCTTGTACTATGTCAGGCCCAGGGCCTAGGTAGAAAGGGTAGCTAGGTGAGATTTAGTGTCAGGGCCCAGTGGCCTTTAAACAAGAACCAGAGGTTTAGGCCATTTATTCATTCTATCTTAGATTTTACTTCAGTTTATTATTTTTAGTAGTTTATCTTCTATTTAACTAGCCAAAGGTTTTCTTTAGTATTCCTAAGCCCATTTTAGGCTCATGATTTTTTAGTTTAGTCTATTTTACATTTTAGTAGGATCATTCTTTATCTAGGTTAGGCATTTTACTTTCAGCAATTTTAGACTGAAAGGTTTCTTTTTAGTTTAGGTTTATTTAATTATTATCTTTTAGCCCAGTTTAGGTTTAGTTTAGTTTATTTAAATAGGTTAAATTTATTTATTTTATTTTAGGTACGTTTGTTAATTAGGGTAGGTTTTATTTTATTTATTTTAAGTTATATTCCAAGATTATCCAGTTTAGTTTTTTATTTATTTTATTTTATTTGATTTTATTTTATATACATTTAAGTACTTTTTTATTTATTTTTTTAGTTTAGTTTAGATTTGATTTCTTTATTTTAGTTTAATTTTATTTTTTATTTTACATATTTTGAGGTTTATTTTATTTTATTTTACAAGTTTTAGGTTTACTTTTAGTTTTATTTTTCATTGAAGTTTAGATTTTAGCTATTTTATTTTATTTAGTAAGCAGGTTTAGTTTAGGTTTATTTGAAGTTTAGTCAGTTAGCTTAGATTTTATATTATTTATTTAATTATTTAGGTTTATTTTTTTTAGTTTTGTTTAGGTTTTATTTATTTTATTTTATTAGTATATTTTATTTATTAGGTTTTAGGTTTATTTTATTTTATTTTATTTATCTTATTTAGGTTAAAGTTTTTATTTATTTTATTTTATTTTTTTTTTTAAACAAGACAAATAAGAGTTACATAATTAACCAAGAAGTACTATCAAAGTTCTACACAATGATAATTCGCCATGAAGGGTAAGGAGGTCAAAGAACTGGAGAAAGCCCTCAAAAGAACATCCATAGGTGGAAGAAAAGAAGAAAGCACCACCCAAGATCCCACCAAAGAGACCTCAAACAGAAATGGATTCCAAAGAGCTTGTCAGAAGGGTCCAGATAAAGTATAAACAATAGCCAAGATGATGATAAGTATAAAAGGCCAAATAGCCTATGCATGTAAATAAATTAAAATATAATTCCTGTAAGTAAAAGAAAACTGTCCCAAGCTAAAATCAAAGAGAATATGGAGACAATCAAGATATCAAAACCAAAATATTATCAATTAGGATCCAATAACCTAACATTAAATCATCAAGATCCCAAGGGGATTTATAAAACCAAGAATAAAAACACAAAGCTCAACTGGGTTCCAATTTAAGAGATTGATGTGCATATAGTTCAACATCCATAATAAATGCCAAAATGAGATCTTCCAACTAAAGGAGAAGGGGGTAAAGGCAAGAAGTCATGGTAAAGAGCACAAGACAACAATGATATCTATGAGGAGTATCCATAAAGAACACAAGGAAACAGAAAACCAGAAAAAAAGGAAGACGAAGAGGAGAATTAGATTCTGAGGTAAGGAAGTCCGGAATTGTCCAAGTTAACTAGACCACGCAAGTATTTGGGTATTGTAAATTGATCAAAGAGGATGATATCGCCTAATCTCGACCCGTGATTAGCAAGGTAATCAAGAAAGCATACCTTCACCAAACATGAGTGATGGTAAAATTTAGTTGAGGAGAAGAGCCTTAGTTTGCTTGAGGAGGCAAGAAACAAGCGCTCATATTGGTAAGTCAAAAGGTCAATCAAGAGAAGAGCATCCTCTATCCAAATATTGAGCCCCTTTTGAAGACAAATTTCAAGAGCTTTGTGGACTTCCATAAGCTCAAGATAAGGGACAAGGAAATAAGGGGATAAGCAAATGCACATAGGACTATACCCTTAGAATCAAAATGCCTCCACAACCGTGAGCCATTATGAGAGAGCCATCGATAATTTTAATAATATGATCAAGAGGTTTTTCCAAAACCATTCTATCATTTCGATAGTAAGACCTGTCTGAAGGTTGAGGCTGTTATTCAAATTTACACTTTAAAATATTTGGATGAATTAATTAGCTTTAAACAAGTCACAAATTTTGTTTTTAGTTCTAGTAATCATCCTCATGTGATTCATACAAATCCCACGATGTTTAGTTTCATTTCGATCCATCCATATGAACCAAATAAGAGTAATAATTATGATTTTAATATGACCTTTAATGGCATTGTCAAAGTAAACTTCAAGAAGTTGATATATAGTAAAAGAATAATAAAATTGACAAAGGTTGAATAGATCGTCATACCAAATCCAAATTTTAGATGCAATAGCCCCATTAACAAAAAAACATGGTTAACATTCTCAATAGGGGAACAACATTGACATTTAGAGGGTAAATAAAACCCTTTACCCCACAACAAAGAGTCAACAGAATAAAGTTTTTAGGATACCAAGTTAGAATGTGAGTAAGAAGAGGGATATTGTTATTCCAAATTTTGAGAACACAATAAGAATCGAGTGTTTTAGTGAAGCCACATTTTAAGGTTGAAATCCCCATTATGAGATAGCTTAAAGATAATCATCATGATTGTTAGGAGATAGGAATATTAGTAATCATATTTAAGAAAGTGGAAGGAATAATCAAGAATCTTACTAGTGTTCCACTTTGCTGTAATGAATTAACTGAGATAAGTGGAGTGAGTGTAGAGTAAGTCATCAATGGATCCACCACCATTTGTCTTGTGAAAAGAAGGAATTGCAAAGTTTATGCCCCAAAAAAATTAAGGATTCAAAGATCCCATTTGATAACAAAGTCTTCTCCACAATGAGAATCACCGGATTGTTTACCGGCAATATTTAGAAGTCATGAAATTCGCCCAAAGACTATTTTTGCTCCTAAAATTCCACCAAAGTTTGTAGGAGAAGGCATTGATAACTTCTTTTGATGGATCTATCCCAGTACCACAACTTTAGACCAAGATGACTAGTGCATTCTTTAGGGAGGTATTGGTTCCCAAAAAGAATTTATTTAAGAGACGCCAATTCTATTGATGGTAGAATTGGTAGGCACAATGGTTTGAAGAAGGTATATAGGCATGGAATTTAGAGTGCTCTGATCAAGGTAAGCCTACCACGAAGAGAGTAAATGAAATTCAAACCTTTTTAAAATTTTCTGAATTAGATCATCAAAAGGTGTGATCTTTTTTGGCCTTTAAAAGCTGGGAGCCCTAGGTAATTAAGGGGGAGTTGATTTTGCTTAAAATTAGTAATTCTCGATATTTGTTAAGTCTATTAGAGAATCTTAGTCAAGGAATAAAACCGCATTTTCCTTCATTAAGAAAAAAGACCACTAACTTTACCAAAATCATTTTAAGGTTCTTAATGGTTTTAACATGTTGAAGAGAGCCGCTGTAAGATAATGAAAATCATCGCAAAAGCTAAGATGAGAAATAGGGAAACCTCCATGAGTTTTAAAAGACATATTAGATTAGTAAAAGATCGTTAAGGCTCCTGACGTAATCAATAGTGATAAAAAAGAGAAGGTGATAGTGGGTCACCTTGCCTCAAACCATGGCGGAAGGAAAGAAACCTCACCATTCATGATAACGAAACCAAATCGGGATACCCTTTTATAATGGATAAAACTATCAAAAAAACAAATTCAGATTTGAAAGAGAAAATCCCATGAGAGTTGTCAAAGGCTTTTAGCGATGTCCAGCTTGAATAAGATGTTGCCACCTCTAGAAGGACATCAATGTCATGAACTAGCTTTGAGCAAGAAGAATATTATCCGATATCTTTAACAAAACAAAACCATTGATTTGGGGAGATGATTTTAGGAAGCAAAGGGCTAAGTTATTTATTAATTTAGCAATGAGTTTTTGAAAAAAGGTGCAAAGACTAATCGATCTAAAATCGCCCCAAGATTCAGGATTGTTAGTTTTGGAAATAAGGATAATAGAAGTTTGAAAAGTATTTGGGAATAGGATTGCCATCAAAGAAATCAATAACAAAGATCAACTAAGTCGATTTAATAAATAATGGCTGAAAAGAAGTGGTCGATACCACAGAAAATGAAAGTTAGTGTCATGTTCTTAAGAGTATTACTAATCTCTTCTTTGAAGGGCACATAGTGAGTAAATGATTATCCTCACCGTTAATCAGAAAGGATAAGATGGGTGTGATAAAGTTCCCCAAAGAACGGATTAGAATTTAATAAAGTTTGGAAATGATGTATGATAGAATCCTATCATCATTCTGCTATCCATTCACCATTAGAGTTCCTCTTTCTTAATCGAGTTTAAGGCTTTCCATTTATTACAAATGGCATGAAAATACATGGTGTTTCCACCATCAAGAATATGTTTGCTTCATGGCTTTTGATGCCAATAGGTTTCTTCCATGTTTTGATAATTAACCGTTATTCTTGGCAATGTTCAACCCCTCAAGTTTATCGACTAGACAAATTTCCTCTTCAAGAACAAACCTCTTGTTCCATAGCTTTAAGATTTATGTGAAAAGGTTTTAAAAAATGTGTTTGTTCCACCAATTGAGATTTTGTTTAAGTCTTTGAGCTTAAGCCAAAGACAGTCATACCTTTAACGTAATTATCCGGAAAATAGGGCCATCCAATTAGTGACATTAGTGAAGTCATGTTGGGTCCACATATTTTGAAATCTGAAAGGAGAGGGAGTAGATGGGTTAGGGGATTTTGAAGAAATCAAAAGAGGAGCATGGTCACAAAGTTCTCAAATGCTTAACATGGTAGTAGGCACCATTGATCCAAAGAGAATTAAAGAGGGTCCTATCATGCCCAAAGTCTAGAGTTGTGCCAATGAAGCAAACCAAAGGAAACCAATGTCAGTTGCAATCAAGGATCATATTTGAGAAGTCCTCCATGGAATGAAGGTTAGAGTACATCCTCCCCTTCCAAACTAGCTTATGATAGTATTGAAATCACCTCCAACCAACCGGGAAGGTTAGGGAAGTGAAGGTGAAGTGATTCCAAAGGATGTTCCTACCATATTACAAGAAGCATAGATAAAAGAGCCAAAAGCAAAGTCACCTAAGGAGATTTTGACATTAACCAATTGGTCAAGATCATCAATGATGGAAATGAGTTGTAAAAAGCACCAAATTTTATTATTAAGATTGAAGAAAAATTATGAAAACCAAGGGATCTAGCACAAAAGCAATCTTGGAAGAATTAATGAAAGGTTCAATAAGAACAAGTAACTTGATATTTTGAGCACAAAAGACTCCTAACACGACAGACAGAAGAGACCCACAACCCTGGATATTCCAAATAAGAAAATTAATCATAAGGAGACAACCAAAAATGGAAAAGGAAAAAAGAAAGGAAAGAGAGGAGAGAAATGAAGACACATTACTTGTGTGGGGTGGAAGAAGAGCGAGTGGTTCTAGAGAAGTTATTATTAGAAAATTTTGCTTTGTAGATTTTTTGTTTTAACAATTTGAAAGGGTCTATCAATCCAAATTATCTCCATCGGGGATTGATTTTGGGTTCCAATAATAGAAGAATCTATCAATGTTTTAGAAGAGGCATTTCACCTTCTCAGATAGAGTGTGAGAAATTGGGTTCAATTGATTATCACCAAGGGAAATAGATGGGGAAGTTCTGCACCATTCTTAATACAAATATCTTTCTCAATATATTCTAAGCCAGGTCATCATTGTTTTGGTCCATTATGTGATTCCCATTCAAATTGTTTAATTGGGTGTCCAATATAAGGCTACCATGGGATTTAATCAAGCAAAGAGCTATCATGGGAAACCAAATTATTATAAGTTGGTAGGTAAATTGCCATCAGAGGCCACACCCCTCAATGCCCTGCTTTTAGTACCAAGGTAGAGTGTTTTCCAATAGATAGATCAAGATGAGGAGTAGGGAGGAGAGGTGCTTTTGAGTATTTTAGGCGACATGCTAGGTTTTTTCCCCATTAATGGTCATATTCTGTGGTAAATTTTTTTGAGATTAGATGAAGCACAAAGCATTCTGAGGATCATGTTTGAATCTGAGAGTGCAAAAGATAGGAAAATTTTTTGAAATTGACTTTTGACTATATCCAAATTTTTTTTAATCCAAACCTTTTGGTATTTTTTGTGATTTCTATCTCAACAAGAATACATAATAAAATGAGGCTCAGATCTAGGGTCATTTTTGGTCTATTTGGAGAGGCCTACCAAAAGGCCAACAAAGAAACAAAAAAACTTGATGAGTGACATAATGTAGATGTTAGCAAGCCAAAGAGGAAATGGGAGATTCTTTGAGACATCAAAGAGGGAAACCATTTCAAAATACATACAATTATGCAAAAGACGAATAAAAACTCATGAATCTAAATCATTTGAGAGTTGAATAAGAATGTGACGGATCGATCAAATAGAGAAAGTACCCATAATTTTAAACTATGAAAGAAAGATTAATATTATCAAGAGTCGGGTGTCTAAGGGGAGAATTTACCCACCAAAGTTAACTCAAGGTTTAGCAAGTTTCTCAACATCCGACTCAACACATTATAGCACCCATGATAAGATGTCAGATTAACCAAGCATTGAGCTAGGGATCTTACGATAAAGCCTCTTGAATGATTTAACACAGGTGCATTAACAGAGCCTAAATCCATAAAACCTCCATAAGTCGGCCCAAGAGGCGACCACTGATCTGGAGACCAGAGCCTCCAGCTTTTTTAATGGCTGGATGTCACATGAGCACGGCCCATTTGAGAATCGGAGAAGGCCAATTACCGAGAATGACTAATCCAATCGAGGGGAATGCAAAATTTAGAGGTTTCTAGGTAGGGTTTAGGTTTATTATTTATTTTATTTAGTTTATTTAGTTTATTTTAGGTTTAGGTTTAGGGTTTAGGGGTTTAGGGTTTAGGATTTAAGGTTTAGGTTGTGTTTAGGTAGTAGGGTTTAGTGTTTAGTGTTTAGTTTTAGGGTTTATAGTTTTAGGTTTAGATTTTAGGGGTTTTGTTTAAGCATTTTTTTTTTTTTAAAATACATTTTAGTTTTTTTTTAGGGTTTTTTATTTTTTTTAGTAAATTGATATAACATTTTTTTTTTTTTGATTTCATCAGTTTATAAACCTAGGTTTTTTTTTAGAGAAGTTTTAGGTTTATAGATAACTAGTTAGACATAGTTATTTTTTTTTATATTTTTATTTTATTATTTTAGAGTTTATCCACCATCATTTATTTTAGTTTTAGTTATTAATTATATTTAGTTTATTATGTTTGGATGGTTATTTATTTAGTTTAGTTAGGTTTATTATTGTTTTAGTTTAGGTTTTAGGTTTAGATTTTTATTTTTTTAGTTTAGGTTTATTTTTTATTTTATTTTAATTTATTTAGTTATTTTATTTAGTTTATTTTATTTTAGGTTTTAGGTATTTATTAATTTATATTTTATTTATATTTTAGTTTAGTTTATAGGTTTTATTTTTATGTTTAGGTTATTTATTTTATTTAGTTTATTTATTATTTAGTTTTATTTAGTTTATTTAGTGGTTTAGGTTTTATTTATTTTTAGTTTTAATTTTATTTATTTATTTAGGTTTAGGTTTTATTTTTTAGTTTTTTATTTTATTTATTTAGGTTTAAGGCAAGTTTAGTTTAAGGCTTTTACTTTTTGTGTTATAGGTTTAGGTTTTTATTTAGGGTTATTATTAGTTTATTTATTTTTTATGGGTTTTAGGTTTAGGGTTTAGCAGAGGGTTGGGGTTTAGGGTTAGTAGTTTGGGTTATAGAGGTCAGTTTTATCATTTATTTTATATTTATTTATTTTTAGATTTATTTTGTTATTTTATTTTATCTTAAGTTTAGTTCATTTTGATTTTAGTTTTATATTATTTAGGTTTTATTTTTAGTTTTATTTTTTATATATTTTATTTTAGTTTACTTTTTCTTTTGGGTTTAGGTTTAGGTTTAGGTTGTAGTTTTATTTTATTTTTTAAGTTTAGTTTTGATTTATTTTATTCCAGGTTTTAAGTTTATTTTAGATTATTTTTTTAGGTTTTTATTTTTTAGTTTATGTATTTTAGTTTATTTTATTTATTTAGGTTTAGGTTTAGTTTATTTTTTTAGGTATAGGTTTTATTTATTTTAATTTAGTTTATTTTAGTTTAGGTTTTAGGTTTATTTATTTGTTTATTTTATTTAGGTTTTAGTTTAGTTTAGTTTTTTATTTTATTTATTTTAAGTTTTATTTTAGTATTTATTTTATTTAGGTTTTATTTTAGTTTATTTTATTTTATTTTAGGCTTATTTAGTTTAAGATTTTATTTAGTTCATAGGGTCATTTTATTTTATTTAGTTTAGATATATATTCATTTATTATATTATTATAGGTTTTACTCTTTATTTATTTACCAGGTTTAGGTTTGGTTTTAGTTAGTGGCTCAGGGTGGTTTATGGTAGGGGTAGGGTTTAGGCCCAGTGGGCGTGTTTAGGATTAGGGTTTAGAGCCTAGGGTTTAGGCTCAGGGAGGGTTGGGGGTTGAGGTGGGGTTAGTAGGGTGGGTTAATTTATGATTTAGGATTTAAAGTTTGGGTTTAACGTGGTGGTTTTAGGTTTGTGGATTTTAGGTGGTAGGGAGTTTAAGGTCTTAGGATTTAGGTGGTGTTGGTTTAGTTTTAGGCTTAGGTTAGGTTAGGGTTTGTGGGTTTAGGTGGGTTTGGGTGTGTTAGGGTTTTGTGGGTTTAGGGTTTATAGTTTGTTTAGGTTTATGATTTAGGGTTTTATTAATATTATTTTTTTAATAGAGAAACAAATTTAGATTCAACATTTCTTCTTTATGATTTTATTCAACACACCAAGTTTTCTAAGACACAAGTGCATAGAGCAAATCAAAACCCCTAGATAACTAGTACCATCTACCGAGAGACACATTCCATAAGCGGATATGATCTATTTTTCGCCAGCTTCCCATAAAACCACCTCGCCTCTACCATCATAGTTGATCCCCTCCACCACCACCATGGTTTAACCTCCGCCGCCACTATAACCTCCACTGCTCTGACCACCACCTCCATATCCACCAATGCCTTAGGATCCCCCACCACCACTGCAATAACCACCTTCTCAACCTTCGCCTCCACCGTCGGATCTAGATTGACTTTGGTTGACTGTGATGTTTCTACAAACAAGGTTCTTCCTATTCTTAGGGATTAAGTTTAGGTTTATTAGGTCTTAGGGCTGTGGTTTAATGTTTAGTTAGGGTTTGGAGGAGGGTTAATGGTTTTAGGGTTTAGGTTTTTTATAGGGTTATGGTTAGTTTTAGGTTTAGGGTTATTGTTTAGGATTTAGGTGTTTAGGGTTTAGGGTTTAGGGTTTTTTTTTTAAACAAATTAAAGAAATTGGTGGGATTAGGATTATTTAGTTTATTTTATATTTTCATTTAGGTATATTTTTTATTTTTATTTAGCTTAGTTTATTTATTTTATGTTTATTTATTTTAGTTTAGGATTTTTATTATAGTTTATTTTAAGTTTAGGTTTTATTTTTATTTTTAGGTTTTATATTATTTAGGTTTAGATTTTAGGTTTATTTTAGGTTTTTTAGGTTTTATTTTTAGGCTTAGTTTATTTTAAGTTTATTTTATTTTATTTAGTTTAGGTGTAGGTTTAGGTTTAGTTTAATTTAATTTAGGTTTAGGTTTTATTTATTTTAGTTTAGTTTAGTTTAGTTTTATGTTTATTTTATTTTTATTTTATTGATTTAGGTTTTTTGGTTTAAGGTTTAGATTTTATTTTCTATTTATTTTAGGTTTTATTTTAGGTTTATTATTTAGGTTTTGATTTAGTCTTTATTTTATTTTATTTTATTTTATGTTAAAGACTTTATTAGGTTTTAAATTTTAGTTTAGTTTAGTTATTTTTTTTTTTAGTTTAGTTTTAGTTTTAGTTTTATATTTATTTTTTTTTTTAGGTTTTAGTTTATGTTTTTTTTATTTTTTATTTGATTTTGGTTTAGGTTTATTTATTTATTTATTTTATGTTTTATTTAGTTTAGTTTTAGCTTTTAGGGTTTGGTTTAAGGTTAGTTTAAGGTTTTTAGGTTTAGGGTTTAGGGTTTAGGGTTTAGGTTTTTGGTTTAGGGTTTAAGTTTTAGTTTAGTGTTTAGGGTTTTTGGTTTTTTTTAATAGAGAACAATTTTCAATTCAACATTTCTTCTTTTTGATTTCATCAACCAAGTAACACTCTAAGTTTTCTAAGATGAAAGTGATGATAAAGATAAAAAGTGAGCTAGCATAGAGAAAATCAAGCATAACTTGAACCATCTCATTGAAAGACCTTATAAGCAATATATCAAATCGTTTCTTCATTTCGAAGTTCCCTTCATAACCACCCTAACCTCTCGAGGAGCGGAATCCACCATTATATCCCCGATATCTCCCTCCGCCACCACCATGATTGTAACATTCGTCGCTCCTCCTGCCTCCATAACCACCACTGCTCCAACCACCACCTCCATATTCACCAGCCCCTCTAGTTCCCCACTACCATCATAGCACTACCTCCTCCTTTACCTCCCCCAGATCTAGATCGGCCGACGGATGCCCCGCCATCAAGGTTCTCATTCTTAGGGTTTAGGTTAAAGTTTATTATATTTTAGGGTTTACATTTAATTTATTTAGTTACTTTAGGTTAGGGTTTAATGTTTAGGTTTAGGGTTTAGGGTTTGTGGAGTGTTCAAGGTTTATGTTGTGGTTTAGGGTTTATGGTTTATGGGTTTATGGTTTAGGATTTTGGGTTTAGGGTTAGGTGGGTCAGGGTTTAGGATTTTAGTGTTTAGGATCTGGGTGGTTTAGTTTATTTAGGATTTAGGATTTTTTCTTAAAAGAAAAGTAAACCCAAGTTTAGGGTTTAGTTTATTTCTTTATTTATTTTAGTTTATTGTATGTTTATTTATATTTATGTTTATTTTCATTTTATTTAGTATTTAGCATTTAAGTTTATTTATTTTAGTTTGGGTTTTTATTTGAGTTTATTTTTTAGGTTTAGGTTTAGGTTTAGGTTTTTTTAGTTGAGTTTATTTTATTTTATTTTATATTTTGTAGGTTTTATTTTTTTTACCTTTAGGTTTATGTTTAGGTTTTATTTTATTTTTTAGGTTTAGGTTTGATTTTATTTTAGGATAATTTTTTAGCTTTATTTTTTTAGTTTAGGTTTAGGTTTATTTTAGTTTATTTTATTTTATTTTAGTTTAGGTTTAGTTTATCTATGTTTAGGTTTAGGTTTTACTTATTTTAGTTTATTTTATTTTAGTTTAGGTTTAGGTTTATTTTATTTTAATTTTGGTTTATTTTTTTTAGTTTAGGGTTTAGGTTTTATTAGTTATATTTTTTAGGATTATTTTTAGGTTTAGGTTTGATTTAGTTTATATCTAGTTTATTTTATTTTATTTTCCTTAGTTTTATTTATTTAGGTTTTATTCTTAGTATTTTTTAGTTTAGTCTTTTATATATTTTATCTTCTTTATTTTTCTTTAATTTTTTATTTTATTTTAGGTTTATGTTTAAGTTTTTATTTTATTTTATCTTTATCTTTATTTAGGTTTAGGTTATACAGGTTTAGTTAGCCCAGGCTCAGTTTAGGTTTAGGAGTTTCACCCCAGCCAGGGTCCCTCAGGGTTTAGGATCTGGGTGCTCAGCCCCAGTGGCCCAAGGTTTATGGTCATCAGTATTTATAGTCAGGTATAGGGCCAGAGCCTGGGCCCAGGATCAGGATTTAGGCACAGCCTATATTTGGATCTTGGTGGTGTGGCCCAGTGGCCCAGTGGCCAGGATCTTAGGCCTTTAGTGGTCAGCGTTCATGGTTGGTTTAGGGTTTAGGGCTCAGCCTGTGGCCTAGGGCCTTTGGGTTTAGGTTTAGGGTTCGGGTCCCAGTGTTGGGGATTATGATTAGTCTAGGGTGGTTTTGAAAAAAAAATTAAGCAAACCAAGAGGTTTAAGTTTATTTAATTTATGTTATTTTATTTATTTTAGTTTATTTTATTTTATATTTTATTTAGGTTTATTTTTATTTTTATTTTATTTTAGTTTATTTATTTTTATTTTTATTTAGGTTTAATGTTTATTTATTTATTTTGTTTAGTTTTATTTTATTTTATTTTTAAGTTTGGTTTCTTTTAGTTTAGGTTTGGGGTTTTATTTTTTATTTTGGTTTATTTTAATTTTATTTATGGTTTAGGTTTAATTAGTTTATTTTATTTTATTTAGTTTGGGGTTTAGGCTTAGTTTATTTTAGGTTTAGGTTTAAGTTTTATTTATTTCTGTTTAATTTATTTTAGTTTAAGTTTATGTTTATTTAATATTTTTATATGAGGTTTAGTTTTTTTTTTAAGTTTAGGGTTTATGTTTTATATTTTATTTATTTTTAGGTTTATTTTTTTAGGTTTAGGTTTTTATTTAATTTTTTATTTTATTTTAGTTTAGGTTTTATTTTATTTTTATTTTATGTTTAGTTTTTATTTTATTTAGGTTTTTTATTTTTAGGTTTATTTTATTTTTTAGTGTAGTTTAGGTTTTATTTATTTTATTTTAGTTTAGTTTTATTTTTATTTGATTTTAATTTGAGGTTTAGGTTTAGGTTTAGGTTTTGGTTTAGTTTAAGTTTTATTTAATTTTATTTAGGTTATGATTTATTTTTTATTTTTAGGTTTTATTTAGTTTAGGTTTAGGATTTAGGATTTAGGGTTTAGGGTTTAGGATTTTTATGGTTTAGGGTTTAGGTTTAGGATTAGCATTTAGGTTTAGTTTAGGGTTTAGGGTTTTTGAATTTATTTATTTTAACAAAGAACAAATTAAAATTCAACATTTCTTCTTTACGATTTCATCAACCAAGTAGCAAACCAGGGAAGTGAGGTAACCAAATGACTTCCTATGGGCTAGCTAAAGCCTCGTGTTTTCGGGATGTCCAGACTATATTCCCATTAGCATTCAATGTTATATAAATCAACATATGAATAGATGAAAGGGAACTCAACATTCATACACTTAAGTTATAAGCACATGCATTTCTTATGTATTTATAACTAGAATCATAACACATATTATTTTTCATTTATAAGCTTTTGAAAAATACAATTGGATTTAATAGTGATAATAGCCACTCATATATTAAATTATATCAACACATGCAAGCTTACATTAAAAAATCCACTTTGTTTTACTTGATTTTGAAAAGGTGGATGCATTAATTCAAATGACATACCAAATTTAACATGATTGGAAAGAGGACAATCAAATATAGGCAAGTGATTCATTCAATCAAACTAGTTCTTAAGGACAATCAAATCAAATAAGATTACTTAAAGCAAACCAAAGCTTCTTTAATAATTAAGTTTTGATTTGATTTTATTTAAAGAGGAGAAGATAAATCATCACTTGTTATTTTAAACCCATTCCCATATTTAGTGATTTAATAATTTAAGGAAATGTAATTAAGTTAATTTATGGGTTAATTAAGTTGAACCCTTAATTAGATGAATTAATTACCCTTACTTATGTCACCTTAAAGTAATTAACTAAATAATTATGAGCCAACATGATATGCATGGAAAATAAACTTGCAATGATCCTAGGAAATAAATGGGGAATGCAATTGGCTCATGATTAATAGTTAGTTTGATTAAGGGACTTAACTAATCTTATAGTTTTCCCACACATGTGGACTAACCATAATTTCATTAAACTCCTTTAGATTTTTAAACACCTAAAGATCTACCCCCATGATTTAATTTATTAAGGTCAGATGTGATTATGATTTTAGTTTGACTAGGTGATTTAATTAATTAGTTTAATATTAATTAATTTCATTTTAAAAAAGGCTAAAATGAACTTAGTGAAAGGGGTCCCAACCATATTCCTTAGTTTACTTACTGTTTAACAATGATTAATAAGCTTAATTAACCAATTTGTTACTGTTCATGGGATCAATTGATCATTAATTAACTTAAATGAGTAGTTATGGTTTAATTAGTAAATTTTTCTAATTAAGTGAGCAATAAATTCCAAGAAAATCATGGGAGGCAAAGGTCATCCCATTAAACTAACCCATAAAATTTGGGATTAATTGCTCAACTAATCAAGGAGTAATTAAGCTAATTAATTTTATAATTAAACTTTAATTATCGCTCAAAATTAGTTATGATCATTTTAAATAATTCTCCTCTAAAATACTTTAAAATGAGCATTTATTTGCATTTTTTTTATTTCTCTATGATTTTATGATTTTAGAAGTTTCAGCCATTAAAATGATTAATTAAGCTAAATGCTTACCATGTGGTGGGTGCGCCGGCATGGGGAGGCATTGGCTACTTAAACTTATCGACGGACCACGGTGGACTCGCCAACCGGATGCGCTTGTCCATCATCAGATTGGATACCATTAATCCTGCAATAGGATTAAATCACATTTATTTAGCTGGTCTATCATCAATTAATGGAATGGATGGGAGAATGGACTATCCACCATTACTCACTTAAGCTTACGAGCTGGATCAACTCCAAAAGGATTCCACATCTTCACGACATCAATCAGAGGGGATCCAATTGTCAAGATCACAGGAGATGCAAGTTTTGTTCAAAAAGCTCCGACCCATTTTGCCTAAGGATCCATTTTGGAAGCATACCTCATCGGAGCTCAAATCGATTAAGGAAGCTTCATCTAGTGGAGAAACCCCGAGAATTGGATCAATTCTTTGATGTAAGACCATGAACCGATGATTTGGATCAAGTCACACGGTCTGGAAAGCTTGGGAGATGATTCATTCTTGCTCAACCTAGGGAAGAATTTAAATTTGATGGAGAAATGGGGAATTTAGGTCAGAAATGGGAGCACCCTATTTTGGGATGGATGGGAATGGCATTTTTTGATCGAGGAACGAGCTTGGGAGCTTAAAGAATGGCTCTAGTAGCTCATCTTGGGTAGTGAGGGCTATGAGGAATGATTTTTGTGTATGTTTGAGTGGAAATGAGAGGGTGTATACCTAATCTAACGTCACATAAGTGAGGGAGAATGGAGTTTATCCACCATTGTTCACTTGATAAGAGCTGGATCAACTCCAAAAATTCCACACCTTCATATAATAATCGGAGGGGATCCAATGGTCAAGATCAGATGAGATGTAATTTTTCTTCAAAATGCTCCAACCAATTTTGATTAAGGATCAGTTTTGGAAGTATACATCGCCAGAGCTCAAGACTAGCGGCTCGAACAATTAAGGAAGCCTCATCTAGTGGAAATGAAGGGCTATTGAGCCCATGACCTAAGGGTAGAATGATCATTTGGCATTGGATTTGATTTGGCCAGATTTGAAATGAGCCAAAAGTGGGTTAGCCCAAATTTCAAATCTAATGGAGTCGATTTGGTTAGGTTTGGCTCAATTTGACTCATTTAGGTCAAATTATGTTAGGTTGCATCAAGTTGACCAATTGGTCAAATTAGATCAAACCAAGAGCCAAGTTCATATGACTTATTTGGGATGTTTTGGTTCAATTGGTTTTGTTTAGTTTGGCTTAGATTTGATTTTGGCTCATTTGAAATCATTTGGGTCAAATGAGTTAAGTTGACTAAATTGACCAAATTAGCCAAATTAACATGGATTAGGTGTTGGTTTGGGTTTAGTTGACTAATTGAAGAAGATGATTGTAGGCTTTGGTTTCAATTAATTTGGATTTAGTTTTGATTTAGGCCAACTTGACCCTTTAGGTCAATTTGGGCTAAGTAGGTCAATTGGGTTCAATTGTGTCCAATCATGACTTTGGTCAAGTTCAACAATCAATTTGGAATGAACTTGAGACATTGGTTGCAATCAATTTGGTTTATATTTTTATTTGACCCAATTTGGTCTTTAGGTCAATTTGGGTCAACAATCAAGAGGACCAATTGGGTTTAGTTTGACTCAATTGAAGGTCAAGTCATATTTAAATATTATTTTTGATTTTGTATGAATCATTTGTTTTAAGTGATTGGTCTTAGGTTGCAATTTGGCTAGGTTCATAAGGTGGGTTGAATTTGACCTTGATCAACCTAGGTTGATCAATGAGGTTTTAATCGGTTCAATTAATTTTGGTTCAATAGGTCAAATTGCCCACTTAAGGTCAAGTGGACCAATTGGGTTTAGTTAGCTTAATTTTGGGTTGAGTTTGATTTAGTTGAGTTTATATATGGATTCGGGATTGATATATAAATTCAATTCCAATTAGCTTTGGTTCATTTAAACATTTTAAGTCAAAAGGGCTATGTTGGGTTTGACTTGGGTTGATTTTGGTTTGGCTTGATGATTATATATTTTATTTATATTTATGAATATAATTGAAGGTATGATTGATTCATGAGAAAATCAATTGAATTTGGGTTTTGGAATGAAGGAATTTGGCTAAGTCCATGGAGTTGGGTCATGTGGCTTAGTTTGGATTTTGCTTTAGTTTGATTTATTCTTGTTGATTTAAATGTATATTTCATTTAAATTTGTGAAGATGATTGAAAATATGATTGAATTATGAGAAAATCAATTGAGTTTGACTTGATTTGGATTAAAATTTGTCTAAGTCCATGGAATAGATCTTATGGCTTAGGAAGGGTATTGATTTAATTTGATTAAGTACAATTTAGTTTTGATCATTTGAATATGAATTTGATTAATATTTAAGAATATGATTGAAGATATAAATTGATTATGAGAAAATTAATAGATTTTGGATTAATTTGGATTAAGATTCGGCTACATACATGGGATAGGTCATATGGCTTAGGAAGGGTTTCAAGTTTGGATTTTATCATGGGCTTCAATCATTTGGTTTTTGAATTTGGGTTTTGATTAAGATTTGAATTTGATGTTTGAATTGAACTTGAAGTTTGGTTTGAGAATGTGAACATGGATTGGATTTGGGTTATTTGCTAGGTGAATTATCCTAGTCCCTAAAGCATAAGCTAATCTTATGGTTAACCCTTCTAAGTCTTTAGGCTTAGGTTAAGTGTTTGCCTAATTGTTAAAAGTGTATTGTGACTAGGAAAGTATTAGTGTCTAGAAGATTCCTAAGTCTAAGATGGTAAATTGAATTTGCACTCCAAAAGTGAGATCAACATGCCTTAGGCTCCATAGTGTTGCCCTTGGAGATAGATGATTGGAAGAAAGAAGCCAAGTTTCATATTATAGACTCAGATACATCTTTCAACGCTTTGCTTAAGAGACCATGGATACATGAGAACAACATAATTCCATCCTCTCTACATCAGTGTATGAAGTTCATGAGAGGTGGGGTAATCTACTTTGTCAAAGGAAATCTCAAGCGATTTATAGCTCACGAGGTCGGCATATATGAGGATGCAGCTTACTATCTCCCTCAAAATCAACAAGTTTATTCTCATGAACTTGGTCAAAGTTTAAAAATAAAAGAAAAAGAAAAACAAAAAGAAAAAATGAGAGAAAAGGAAAAAAATAAAAGAAAAGAGAATGAAAAAGAAAATAAAATGGAGAGGATATACACTTGGAGGAGGAAGCGGAGCTTGACATTAGATTTCACCCATTGTTCATTACTCTATTTGAACATATGGGTAGGACTACTTATCCTCCCCCAAGCAGAGAAAGAGGCCAGTTCAGAGGTAGTCCCAAGGGTGGAAAACCTTCTTATTGGCCACCTAATAAAAGATATGTCTGAACTACCAAGAGTACACTTGTTATCCATATAAACTTAAAATCAAGTTCATAAGATCGCCTTTATATATAGCCAACTCTTCTCATCAGAGATTCCTTGAGGTGATAGTTGAGCAAGATAGTGAAGATCGGCTCCAAAGTAAAGCATAAGTGTATCCAAGTGTTTTGTGAAATAGTTAGAGCTTGGGAACCTTAGCTCTAACCCCACTTTTTTAAAATACCGAGGGTTTTGGTATGATGCCCTAAGTCATCCACGTGAAGACTTAGAGCACATGCTAGACTACTTTGAAATAATGTGGAAGAACAAATGCAAAAGCACTAATTAATTGACTAGATTTCATAATAGTCTATGACGACTACTAGTAATCATATCAATTGGAATGATAGTTGCTAAAATCATATTAACTCATATGAGGATGTGCTTAGAAACTTCGATAATCGATAATTTTGAAGTCAAAGATGATGGAGTTCAAGAAGAGATCAAGTCAACCATCGACGAGCTCAAAGAAATCAACTTAGAGTCAAGAAGATCCACCACATACACGCTTCTTTGTTGAATAAAATTAAAACCAATGACTTAGTTAGGCTATTAACTAAGTTTAAGGTCCGCCGGAGATTATTGGGCTCGTAATGATCCATAAACAATCCTATTAAACAAGCTCCTGATGCATGAATAATAAGTCATTTATGAAATCAAGAAATTGATTGATGTCATTTATCCGGAAGAAAAATACCTTACCTAATTAGCCACTGTCATCCAAGTTAAGAAAAAAAATGGTCAAATTCACATATGCGTCGATTTTAGGGATTTAAATAAGGCATGTTCAAAAGATGAATTTCCACTACCAAGTCGATGGTGACATTGCCTCATCTCATGTAGTCTTCTATTTTATGGATGGCTTATCCGATATAACCAAATAAAGATGGCCACTGAAGATGAAAGAAACACTACTTTTAGAACCCATATTAGAATCTATTGCTATAAGGTCATGCTTTTTACCCATAAAACTATTGATGCTACATACTAGCGGGCTATGTCTTGAATCTTCAATGAACTCTTCCATCATTAAATTGAGTGCTATGTCGATGATCTCATGGTCAAAAGTACAGAATAAGAAGACCATCTCTTTGACTTGAGAGTAGTTTTCAAACATTTAAGATAATTTAACCTCAAAATGAACCCCCCGAAGCGTACATTCGAAGTACCTTCAAGGAAATTCCTTAGGTTTGTTGTCTAATACTAGGGAATCAAAATTGATCCAGAGAAGATTAAGGCAATATTAGAAATGCCACCTCTTAAAAATTTAACTTAACTTTGATTATTGCAAGGGTGCTTGGCATATCTAAGATGCTTTATATCCAACTTATCGGGAAGATATCAACCATTCTCAACACTTATAAAAAAGGATGCAAAGTTCAAGTGGGATGATAAGTGTGAGCATACCTTCGAAGACATCAAGCATTACTTGATGATATCCCTGGTTCAAGCACTCTATCCCTATACAACCACCATACTTTTAATCGCTACATTAGATGACTCCCTTGGTACATTGTTGGCCCAAGCCAATGTCAAAGGGAAGGAAAATGCACTATACTACCTCAATCATCATTTAATCCTTGCTAAGGCTAATTATCCACTCATTGAGAAGCATTTCCTTGCTTTAATCTTTGCATTCCAAAAGCTACAACACTACATGTTTCATCATAAGGTGAACTTAATTTAGGTCCAATCTACACAATATCTCATGACACGCCGAGCTATCAACGGCATGAGTGTCCATGATCCTCTCATAGTTTAACATTACCTTTGTACCCTTTCATGCAGTGAAAGTTGAAGCACTAGCTGATTTTTTAGCAACACACCCACTTCATGCTAACTCTAAGCATCTAGAACATCAACATATTTGGAGATTCTCTAGTTATCAACCAAATTGTCGGGTCCTATAAGGTTATAAAGCTTAAGCTCCATCATCACTATCATAAGTACACCATGGAGTTGTTGGCCCAAATCCTAAAGGTTACCATTTATAAGATTCCTTAAGGAGAGAATGCCATAGCGTATGCTTTAGCCAAGTTTTCCAAAGAGTTGGCATGTCTGGAAGAAGTGTCCATATCAATAAATGTCCAAAAATAGACAAGTTCATCCCTTTATTGATATTGAACTCAACAAAAACTCTTGAAGGGGAGGTTTCCATTGCCAAGAAGGCGAGGAGTTAGATTGGAGGCAACCATTCATGGATTACCTAAATAAAAGAAAACTACCTCAAGAGATGTCCCAAGCCCATAAGATGAAGTAGAGAGCATTTTCCTATGCTCTTGTGGATGGTGTCCTGTACTGATGGTCTTTCAATCATATGTGATTATGTTGTTTAGATAAGCACGAAGCTCATAAGATTGTGACCAAGGTACATTCAGGAATATGTGGAGCCAACCAATCTGGTTTGAAGATGAAAGCCAAGATTAAGAGACTAGGATACTACTGGCCATGGATGATCAAAGATTGCATGGATACAACTAGGCGATGCCACCAATGTTAAATACATGGTGTGTGGTACACTAACCACTCAATATTCTACATCTTACATTGGCCTCATTATTATTTGAGTGTTGGTATCAACATAGTGGGTTGATTAATCCTCCTTCTTCCAAGGGTCATTAGTTCATTTTAGCTCTTTGTTTTCCAAATGGGTGAAGGCAATTCCACTCAAAGAGATCATAACTTAGCATGTGCCCTATTTTTTTAGGAACCATATTGTATATTGGTTTAGAGTACCTCGATGAATTATATTTGATAATGGTACTTCATTCAAGAGCACTGAGATCAACAACTTTGTCCGAAGACACAACATAGATTGGAGATATTCTATCATCAACTACCTAAGGGCAAATGACTTAGCATAAGCCTTCAACAAAGCTCTCATCCAAATATAGAAGAAGACACTCAATAACAACAAGCGATAGTGGCATGAGAAATTAGTTGAAGCCTTGTGGGCCTACCACTCCAATTATAAAACTCTAACTTAGTCTAGTCCATTCACCTTAGTGTATGGGTCCAAAGCCATTCTACCATTAGAAGCCCAACTCCCATCACTAAGGATAGCTATGGGTAGTAAGATGACAACATGGAGAATGCAAGTTATGGTTAAAGAGCTTCGAAGGTTTAGAGGAGAGACTCTGAGCATGACAAAACCTAGTTGTACAAAGCTAAAATGATTCAATCTCATAATAAGTTGGTCATCTTAGAGCTTTCAAGTAGGAGATCTTATTTTAGTTCTAAGGAGGCCGTTATTGCTTGTAAGATGGGAGGCAAGTTTGAACTCACTTGGGAAGGCCCTTTTGTCATAGAAGGAACAAGAGGATCTTATCAGCTTATTAATCATAATGGAGAGTGCTTGCTTCCAATCAATGGGCTCTACTTAGAAAAATATTATAAATCATGTTTGAAAATAACTATTATTAATGAAAATTCCATTTCGAACTCAATCTATTCCATGTTGAAAGTATTCTTGTTTACAAATCCTCCATGATGTGTTTAGCATAGGTATAAGGAACCAAAGCAACATCCTATCCTTCATCAAAATAACACAAACACAAACTACTCACAAACATATAAAATAAACACATATCTTTTATCTTGGGCTACTTTGAGTTGAGATTACGCCTCCAATGGCACTCACTCATTGCTCTTAGGTGTGTGCTACCCTACTAGTGTGTCACCTAGTGTTCTTCTTGCTTTGGAGGATATAAAGTACACTCTTTCCTTCCTTTTCACACTACAAATCGAGGACCTTATTAGTTTGGTAGGCCCTTGCGTGATAAGCTACCTCATGTTCATTTAAGAGAATGTGAGTCCGCTATGCTTTCTTCTTGGATTAGCCATCATGCACTAACTAGGTCAGTATATTTGAGGTTTAGGATAAGTCCCCTAGCGCTCCTTCCCTCCTAAGCTTCAAGTCAGGTCAGTCCTTCCTCAGCTCTCCCCACTTAGTAGTCGCTCTAGGTCATATTGCATCTATCTCGCGGATGACAAACTATCTCGATTATCAGTTTCACTTGGAAAGTTGTATGCTTACACTCTTTCTTTCCAAGTTGGTCATTGTACACCGACGGACAGCTTAGGCTAGTTAGTTCTCACTATGTTGATGGATACACCACTCATGCTAATGGATACACCTTCGGTTGGTTGGTTCTTGCACTTTTGGATACACCACTCATGGCAGTTGTAAGTTTGCTATGTTTTCTCCTTTAGTTAGCCACCGTACACCTATAGGCTTTCTTTTTTAGGGCTCAAGATAACACCCCTAGCTGCTCCTCCCCTATGGGCACTATATTTGGAACACATCCTTTGCGACCCCATTTAGACACTACCTGGGCTACTATCAGATTGAACAATTCTTCTTTCCTATTAACCACCCCTATGGTTGGAGAATTCATCTTGTGGATGTCAGATTCTCCCTTGGTCAATAAATGATAGAGATATGTGATGACATATCCTCTATATAAATAAAATATATATTCACTATGGATTAGGAGGACACCCTAGCGATACATCTTCTAGCGGTATCCTATCTTTAGGCGTGTCGCAAAACTTCTTATATGAATTGCCTAACTACTCTTGAGTTGATATAAGTCCCGAGCAGCATTCACTCAATAGTTTCCCCTAAGTCAGGTTCGATTTGTTATGCTACCAACCTGTCACCTCAATGGTTATTCCCTACTTTAGAAGATGTAAGTCTACTACGCCTTCTTCCTATTGTTGCACCGAAATACCTTAGGTTGGCTAGCCCCCACAACCAATATCTATCCCTTTGGATTTGTAAATCTAAGATAGGACATAAGTCGATATAGCCCCTTCTCAGTGGGTCCATCACCCACCGACATGGTCCATAAATAAAATCAATCAAATTTGATCAAGCTCACATCCCCAGTGGATATGCTCTCAATTCAAAATTAAACTAAACAAAAAAACCATATCAAATCATTTGAAATTAAGATAAAATTAATCTTGACTACTTTTGAGTTCACATAAGTCCCCAACGACATTCACTTAATAATTTCCTTAGGTCAAGTTTGATTTATTGTGCATCCAACATATCACCCCAATAGTTGTTCCTCACTTTGGAAGATGTAAGTCTGCTATACCTTTTTCTTAGCATAGTTGTTGTACATGCAACCCTTAGGTTGGCTAGCTCTACCCATGAGTTAGACTATCCCTTTGGATTTGTAAACGATGTAGGTCAAGGATGATATAGTCCCTTCTTTAGTGGGTCCATCATACCGACATGATCCATACATTAACTTCAGATTAAATTAAACCCCAATTTTTTCCCAGTAGTTAAATCACCCTTCTCTTAGTAAATCATATATAAACAAGTTAAACAAACAAATCAAATTCAAAACCAACCTCCATAATGGAGCCAAATTAAACCAACTCCCTAATAGAGTCTAAATCAAAGAAATCCAACCAAACTCTTATCCCCAATAGATACATCCCCAAATAAATCTATGAAATCAAACTCAAATCCAATAGTGGATAGCACGAACTACTTTCCTAGTGGAAGGTTCATATACCCAATCACTTCACTAGCGACTGAGCCCATATCTCTAGATATGCCTCCACATCAATTAAATAAAATAAATTAAAGTCAATTGATCTTAGTCCCTGGATTATAGATTCTTATCAGGATCATCTTTCCATAAATCATATAATCAAATTAAATTCAAACCTTATCCCCATAGATTTTCTTCTTCTATGCCCTCACATAGACCCCTCACATGTCATGTCCATGTGATCCCCAAGTGGATCTCCCCACCATGTCCTTGACATGGAATTCTCATCAAATCTTATTTCTTCTCTTATGCACCTTTAATACTTTTACCAAAAGCTTTACAATGTATTCATTCAAATTACATCATCTTAACATTGTAATCAACATTTTATGATTTGTGATGGTGCAAGCTCAAACTAACTATGCAATATCATGCTAAACATATTATAGTGTGAATTAACACACTATATTATATTATAATATATGATGTTATATTATAATTTGCTATAATATAATATATTATCTAACATTACACCTCATTAGAATCACTTAAAAAGAATAAATAACAAAATTTTCTCAAAATATAAATAATGTTCATTTTGGATGTAAAATTATTATTTTTCTATTAGAAATGGTACAAAATAGCATAATTTTGGTGTTGCTTCTTGGTGTGTGCCATGAATTTGGCCAAATGTTCCATCTCAACCTTCAAATTAACATTTTGTTAGTTTTCACCCATTGTATTATAACAAAAGTAAAACATACTAAAATGTACAATAACATTAGTAACACACCACACATTCATATATATGTGAAGTTTTATTGTTATGTACATTATATTTTAATATGCTTTCATATATATA
Source organism: Cymbidium sinense (assembly GCA_021442155.1). NCBI lineage: Eukaryota > Viridiplantae > Streptophyta > Magnoliopsida > Asparagales > Orchidaceae > Cymbidium > Cymbidium sinense. Next base: position 159,702 of record JAKCPB010001374.1, on the reverse strand, counting down.
TCTTACATTATAGCTTAAAATGAATAACTTTATGCAAAAAAATAATAAAATTTGGTTGAAAAATGAACATTAATTTTGGATGCAAAATTCCATTCTTTTGATTAAATGACACACCATAGCACACCCCCAATGATGTCTTACTTTAAATTTGGCCAAATCCCATCATCTCGACTATAAATCGTATTTTATGAATTATACTAGTGCAAACTCTACTACATCATACTATAACAAACAAAAATATGCTAAACAACAAGTAGTAATACACAATAGTATGTTATAATGCATGATGCTACTCTATGTTATAGCATCCTATATTATAATACACTATAACATATTATATTATACTATATTGCATATCACATCACAAGGGATTTCTTAAGATAAAAAATCTTAAAATTAGTCTAAACAATAAAAACTATATATTTTAGTCATTATCACTTACATATTTTAAATTGAAATAATATATTATGATGCCATGCTCTACCTATTATGAATTTGGCCAAATTTCACCATTTTAAAGTCTAAGTCAACATTTTTATAAATAATGTTCTATAGGCTCATTGCATGATTGTAAAATACTAAAAGAATTTAAAATGTAGAACAATATATTATGATATATGATCTTATACTATGCTACTACATATAATATTTATTTTAAAAATAAAATCTTACTTTTTAGACTATAAGTGACATAGCACACCTTTGGTACTACAACCTAATTCCCACTTCAAATTTAACAGATTTCATCATTTGATTTATTAAATCAATATTTTTATGATTTATATTAATATAGACTATAGGACACAATACCATAATATACTAAAATACTTCAAAACATCTTATAACATCCAAAAACATACATGCTCAAATATATGATGCTACATTATCTTATAATATATGGTATTATAATATGATTTTGGGTATTCAAATCTCAATTAATTAAGGAAAGTCTATTGAAGACATTTTCTTTAGCTATAATAACTATGTTAGGATTAGGTAATTCTTTAGATCTACTCCTAATGACATCATTATTCAAGGTTTAGGGTCTGCGATTTAGAGTTTACGGTTAAGGGTTTTAGGGTTTAGGGTTTAGGGTTTAAGGTTTAGGGTTTTAGGATTTTAGTGTTTAATGTTTAGGGTTTAGGGTTTAAAGTTTAGGCTTTTTAAGGTTTATGGTTTAGGGTTTAGGGTTTAAGTTTTAGGTTTATGGTTTATGTTTTAGTTTAGGGTTTAGGATTTAGGATTTAGGGTTTAAAGTTTAAGATTTTTTTTAACAGAAAATAAATTAAGGTCAACATTTTTTCTTTTCAATTTCATCAACCAAGTAGCACCCCAAGTTTTCTAAGACACAAGCGATGACATAGATAAAATGAGCACCCATAGAGCAAATTAAAACCATAGATAAGTAAATTCTCTTGTAAAGACATAGTTCCATAAGCATTAGATGGGATTGGCGGTTCTTCAATTTCTATCACTAACCACACTCTCAGTAGTGGGATTCACCATTATATCCTCGATCTCTCCCTCTACCACCTGGTAACCTCCATCTCCTCGCCTCCATAACCACCAATGCTCCATCCACCACCTCCATATGAATACCTCCAAATCCCCACCACAATGATAGCAGCCTCCCCCTCACCTCAGGATCTAAAGTAAGCCAAGTTGATGGCAATGTTCCTACCGTTATGTTTTTGCCCATTCTTAGGGTTTAGGGTTCAGGGTTAGTTTAAGGTTTAGGGTTTTTGGTTTTTTATTTAGGGTTTAGAGTTTAGGATTTAGGGTTTAGGGTTTTAGGGCTTAGGGTTTAGGGCTTAGGGTTTATGGTTTTAGGATTTAGGGTTTAGGGTTTAGGGTTTAGGGTTTAGGTTTAGGGTTTAGGGTTTAGGTTTAGGGTTAGGTTTAGGGTTTAGGTTTAGGGTTTAGGGTTTGGATTTAGGTTTAGGGTTTAGGGTTTAAGTTTAGGTTTAGGTTTTTTTTGTTTAATTAAGTAAAATGTAGGTTTAGGTTTATTTAGTTAATTATTTATTTATTTGAGCTTTTTTATTTTATTTTAATTTTTTATTTTATTTAGTTTATTTATTTTAGGTTTATTTTTTAGTTTAGGTGTTTTATTTAATTTATTTTTAAGTTTAGGTTTATTTTTTAGTTGTCTTTTATTTTTATTTTATTTTTTAGGTTTAGGTTTTATTTTTTATTTTTAGGTTTAGGTTTTTATTTTATTTTTATAAGTTTAAGTTTTAGGATTTTATTTTGGGTTTATTTTTAGGTTTTACTTTTAGTTTAGGTGTATGTTTATTTTTAGTTTAATTTATTTTATTTAGTTTAGGTTTAGGTTTTATTTATTTTAGTTTAGTTTATTTTTGTTTACGTTTAGGTTTATTTTATTTTGTTTATTTTATTTTTATTTTAGGTTTAGGTTTTTTTTTTTAGTTTAAGGTTTAAGTTTTATTATTTATTTATTTTTAGGTTTACTTTTTTTGTTTAGGTTTTTATATTATTTTTATGTTATTTATTTTAAGTTTATTTTATTTTTATTTTATGTTTATTTTATTTATTATATTTTATTTAGGTTTAGGATCTTTTATTTATTTTATGTTATGGTTTTATTTACCTTATGTTTAGGTTTTTAGGTTTTTAGGGTTTAAGGTTTAGGGTTTATGGTTTTAGGGTTTAGGGTTTTAAGGCTTAGGGTATAGGATTAGGCTTTAAGGTTTAGGGTTAAACGTTTAGGATTTAGGGTTTAGGGTTTAGGGTTAGCTTAAGGTTTAGAGTTAGTTCAGGGTTTAGTGTTTAGGCTTTAGGGTTTAGTGTTTTTAGGGTTTAGTTTTTAGGGCTTAGGGTTTAGGGTTTAGGGTTTAGTGTTTAGGGTTTAGGGTTTAAGTGTTTAGGGTTCAGGGTTTAGGGTTTTAGGTTTAGGGTTTAGGGTTAGTTTTAGGGTTTAGGGTTTAGGGTTTTTGATTTAAGGTTTAGGTTTTTTGTTTAATTAAGTAAATCAGTAGGTTTAGGTTTATCTAGTTAATTATTTATTTATTTGAGCTTATTTTTTATTTTATTTTAATTTTTATTTTATTTTATTTATTTATTTTAGGTTTATTTATTTTAGTTTAGATGTTTTATTTAATTTATTTTAAGTTTAGGTTTATTTTTTAGTTGAGTTTTATTTTTTATTTTCTTTTTAGGTTTAGGTTTTTTATTTTTTTATTTTAGGTTTAGGTTTTATTTTATTTTTTAGGTTTTAGTTTTAGAATTTTATTTTGGTTTATTTTTTAGGTTTTACTTTTTTAGTTTAGGTGTGTTTATTTTAGTTTAATTTATTTTATTTAGTTTAGGTTTATGTTTTATTTATTTTAGTTTAGTTTATTTTTATTTAAGTTTAGGTTTATTTTATTTTGTTTATTTTATTTTTATTTTAGGTTTAGGTTTTTTTTAGTTTAAGGTTTAGGTTTTATTATTTATTTATTTTTAGGTTTACTTTTTCTGTTTAGGTTTTTATATTATTTTTATGTTATTTATTTTAAGTTTATCTTATTTTTATTTTATGTTTATTTTATTTATTATATTTTATTTAGGTTTAGGTTCTTTTATTTATTTTATGTTATGGTTTTATTTACCTTATTTTAGGTTTTAGGTTTTAGGGTTTAGGTTTAGGTTTATGGTTTTAGGTTTAGGGTTTTAGGTTTAGGGTTTAGGATTAGGCTTTAAGGTTTAGGGTTAAATGTTTAGGCTTTAGGGTTTAGGGTTTAGGGTTAGCTTAAGGTTTAGAGTTAGTTTAGGGTTTAGTGTTTAGACTTTAGGGTTTAGTGTTTTTAGGGTTTAGTTTTTAGGGCTTAGGGTTAGTTTAAGGTTTATGGTTTAGGGTTTTAGGGTTTATGATTTATGGTTTATGGTTTAGGGTTAGGGTTTAGGGTTTAGGGTTTAGGGTTTAGAGTTATGGTTAGTTTATGGTTCAGGGTTTTGGGTTTATGATTTAGGGTTGTAGGTTTAGGGTTTAGGGTTTAGGATTTAGGATTTAGGATTTAGGGTTTAGGGTTTAGGTTTAGGGTTTTTTTTTTAATTAAGTAAACTGGTAGGTTTAGGTTTATTTAGTTTATTTAGTTTATATTTATTTATTTTAGTTTATTTTATTTTAATTTTTATTTAGGTTTATATTTTATTTTTATTTATTTTAGTTTATTTATTTTAGGTTTATTTATTTCAGTTTATTTTTTAGGTTTAGGTTTAGGTTTACACTTATTTTTTATTTTGATTTTATTTTTTAGGTTTAGGTTTATTTTTTATTTAGTTTAGGTTTAGGTTTTATTTTATTTTCTTAGGTTTAGGTTTAGGTTTTTATTTTAGGTTTATTTTTAGGTTTTCTTTTATTTTATTTAGTTTAGGGATTATGTTTAGTTTATTTTAAGTTTTTTTTATTTTAGGTTCGGTTTAAGTTTATTTTATTTTGTTTATTTTAACTTTAGGGTTTTTTTAGTTTAGGGTGTAGGTTTTATTTTTCATTTATTTTTAGGTTTAGGTTTTTATTTATTTTTTATTTTATTTTATTTAAGGTTTATTTCATTTTTGTTTTATGCTTAGTTTTTATTTTATTTAGATTTTTTATTTTTAGGTTTATTTTATTTTTTTTAGTTTAGTTTAGGTTTTTATTTATTTTATTTTAGATTAGTTTCTTTTTTTATTTTCTTTTATTTTTTTACATTTAGGTTTAGGTTTAAGTTAAGGTTTAGGTTTCGATCTTAGTTTAGGTTTATATTTTAATTTATTTTTTATTTTATTTAGGTTTAGGTTTATTTATTTATTTAGTTTTATGTTTTATTTTATTTAGGTTTAGGTTTTAGGGTTTAGTGTTTAGAGTTTAGGGTTTAGGGTTTAGGGTTTGGGGTTTGGGGTTTAGGGTTTAGGGTTATAGGTTTTAGGATTTAGTGTTTAAGGTTTAGGGTTTAGGGTTTGGGGTTTAAGGTTTAGGATTTTAAGGTTTATGGTTTAGGGTTTTAAGGTTTAGGGTTAGTTTTAAGGTTTAGGGTTTAGGGTTAGGGTTTTTTAAAAAAAATTAAGTTAACTGACAAGTTTAGGGTTAATTAGCTTATTTAGTTTATTTTTTATTTATATTAGTTTATTTTATTTTTTATTTTAATTTAGGTTTATTTTAATTTATTATTTAGTTTATTTATTTTATGTTTATTTATTTTAATTTAGGTTTTATTTTAGTTTAGTTTTTTGGTTAGTTTAGGTTTATTTTTTTTTGGTTTAGTTTTATTTTTATTTTATTTTTTAGGTTTAGTTTTATTTTTTTATTTTTAGGTTTAGGTTTAGGTTTTTATTTTATTTTTTTTTTTTTCTTGGTTTAGGTTTTAGGTTTTATTTTAGATTTATTTATTTTATTTTAGTTTAGGTTTATGTTTAGCTTTAGTTTATTTTATTTTAGGGTTTAGGTTTAGGTTAGGTATAGTTTATTTTAGGTTTAGGTTTAGTTTTATTTATTTTAGTTTAGTTTATTTTAGTTTAGGTTTAGGTTTATTTTATTTATTTTAGGTTTAGGTTTTTTTTTTTATAGTTTAGGGTTTAGGTTTTAATTTTTATTTATTTTAGGTTTTATTTTTTAGGTTTATTTTTTTTAGGTTTTATTTAGTTTTTATTTTATTTTATAGTAGGATTATTTTATTTTTATTTTAGATTTAGTTTTTTTATTTAGGTTTTTTATTTATTTTAGGTAGTTTAGGTTTTTATTCATTTTAGTTTAGTTTAATTTTTATTTTTTATTTTATTTTATTTTAGGTTTAGGTTTATATTTTAGTTTAGGTTTTATTTTTTATTTTTTATTTTAGGATTTTTTTATTTATTTTAAGTTTTATTTAGTGTAGGTTTAGGTTTTAGCTTTTTTTATGGTTTAGGGTTTAGGGTTTAGGCTTTTTATTTAGGGTTTAGGGTTTAGGGTTTAGGGTTTTTTTAGGATTAGTTTAGGTTTTAGGGTTTAGGTTTAGGTTTAGGTTGGGTTTTATTAGGTTTTTTTTTTTTTTTTTTTTTTTTTTTTTTTTTTTTAACATTTATTTCTTCTTTAATTTTTAGTTTTTTTTTTAGGCGTGTTAGATTTTTTTACTTTAGATATTATTTTAGGTTAGGTTTAGCCATTTTGTACTTTCTCTTTAGTTTAGTGGGATATTATATTATTTTAACATTTTGCTTTAATTTTTAGGTTTTAGGTTTTTTAGGATTTAGCTTTTATTGACATTAGGTTTATTTTAGGGTTTAGGTTTATTAGGTTTAGGGTTTAGGTTATTTTAATTTATTTAATTACTTTAGTTTAGGTTTAGGTTTAGGTTTAGGTTTAGGTTTAGTTTATGCTAGGTTTATGTTTTAGGGTTAGTGTTTAGTTTAGGTTTAAGGTTTAAGTTTAGTTTAGGGTTTAGGTTTATAGTTTAGTTTTAAATTTAGGGTTTAGGGTTTAGGTTTAGGGTTTAGGGTTTATTTATTAGGTTTAGGGTTTAGGGTTTTAGGGTTTTAGGTTTAGGTTTTATGGTTTTAGGTTTAGTTTTAGGTTTAGTGTTTAGTTTAGTTTATTAGGTTTATGATTAGTTTTAGAGCTTGGGTTTAGGTTTATAGTATTTTAAAATTAGTTTAGGTTTAGTTTATTTTATTTATTTATATTTATTTATTTTATTTATTTAGGTTTATTTTTTTATATTTATTAGTTTAGTTTATTTATTTTAGGTTTATTTATTTTAGTTTAGGTTTTAATTTTAGTTTATTTTTTAGGTTTAAGTTTAGGTTTAGGTTTATGTTTATTTTATTTTATTTTATGTTTAGGTTTATTTTTATTTTTTAGGTTTAGGTTTATGTTTTATTTTATTTTTTTAGGTTTAGTTTAGGTTTATTTTTTGGTTTATTTTAGGTTTTATTTATCTAATTTAGGTTTAGGTTTATTTTAGTTTATTTTATTTAATTTAATTTAGGGTTTAGTTAGTTTTTTAGGTTTATGTTTAGTTTATTTATTTTAGTTTAGTTTATTTTAGGTTTAGGTTTATTTTATTTTGTTTATTTTAGGTTTAAGTTTTTTTTTTAGTTTTAGGTTTATTTTTTAATTTATTTTGGGTTTATTTTTTTAGGTTTATTTTTTATTTTTATTTTATTTTATTTTCGATTTATTTTACTTTTATTTTACATTTTGTTTTTATTTTCTTTAAGTTTTTGATTTTATAGTTTAGTTTAGGTTTTTATTTATTTTAATTTAATTTAATTTTTATTTTATTTATTTTCTTTTTTTTAGGTTTAGGTTTTTGGTTTAGTTTAGGTTTTATTTATTATTTTTTAGTTTATTTAGTTTTAATTTATTTTAATTATAGTTTTATTAGGTTTAGGTATAGGTTTTTAACTTTTTAGGGTTTAGGGTTTATGGTTTTAAGATTTAAGGTTTAGCATTTTTAGGGTTTAGGGTTTAAGGTTTAGGGTTAGGTTCATGTTTTAGTTTAGGGTTTTGATTTTTGGTTTTTTAGAATAAATTGATTTTATTTCTTCTTTTAAGTTTTAGTTAGGGTTTATGTTTTTTGGTTATTTTTTAGAAATAGGTGAGATTAACATTTTTTCTTTTGATTTTAGTTTGTGGTTGAGGTTTATTTGAGTTTAGGATTAGGTTTTATTAGATTTATGGTTTAGGTTTATTTTAATTTATTTAGTTTTATTTATTTGGGGTTGGTTTAGGATTAGGGTTATTTATTATTTTGGTTTTAGGGTGTAAGGCTTAGGGTTTAGGGTTTAGGGTTCTAGGGTTTAGGGTTTTAAGGTTTGCTTTTAGAGTTTGATTTAGGATTAGGGTTTAATTTAGGGTTTATTTTAAAATTGGATTGGTTTAGGTTTATTTAGTTTATTTTTTATTTATTTTAGGTTTATTTTATTTTTTATTTTTTTATTTAGGTTTATTTTTATTTAATATTATTTATTTATTTTAAGTTTATTTATTTAGTTTAGGTTTATTTTAGTTTATTTTTTATGTTTAGGTTTAGGCTTATATTTATTTTATAGTTGAGTTTTAAGTTTATTTTTTATTTTTAGGTTTAGATTAATGTTTTTATTTTTTTTTAGGTTTAGGTTTTATGTTTTTATTTTAAGTTTATTTTTAGGTTTTAATTTTTAGTTTCAGTTTAGGTTTATTTTTAGTTTTTTTATTTTATTTAGGTTTAGGTTTAGTTTATTTTAGATTTATGCTTAGGTTTAATTTATTTTAGTTTAGTTTATTTTAGTTTTTGGTTTATGTTTATTATATTTTGTTTACTTTCTTTTTATTTTAGGTTTAGGGTTTTTTTTATTTTAGAGTTTAGGTTTTTTTTAATTTAGGGTTTAGGTTTTATTTTTTTATTTTTTTTAGGTTTTATTTTTAGGATTATTTTTTAGGTTTAGGTTTTTATTTAATTTTTATTATATTTAATTTTTATTTTACGTTTAGTTTTTAATTTATTAATAATTTTTATTCTTTGGTTTATTATATATTTTTAGTTTAGTTTAGCATTTTTATTATTATATTTTAGCTTATTTTTATTTTTATTAAATTTTATTATTAGGTTTAGGTTTAGGTTTTAATTTAGGTTTTTATCTTTTTATTTATTTATTTTTATTTTATTTAGGTTTAGGTTTTTTATTTATTTTATTTTTAGGTTTTATTTAGTTCAATTTAGGTTTTTTTAGGTTTTAGATTATTTTAGGTTTTTTTGGGTTTTTAGTTTGTTGGTTTAGGTTTAGTAGGGTTTTAGTTTTAGGTTAGGTTTTAGGTTTAGGTTTAGGGTTTAGGGTTGGTTTAGTTTTAGGGTTTTAGGGTTTAGGGTTTAGGTTTAGGGTTTAGGGTTTAGGGTTTAATTAGGGTTTAGGGTTTTAGGTTTAGGGTTATTTTGGGTTTAGGGTTTTTTTTAGGTTTTATAGTAAGAGGTAAGGTTTAGGTTTTAGTTTGTTTAGTTTATTTTTATTTATTTTAGTTTACTTTATTTTTAAATTAGGTTTATCTTTTATTTTATTTAGTTCATTTATTTATTTTAGGTTTATTTTTTTTAGTTTTGGTTTTTTTTAGTTTATTTTTAAGTTTAGGTTTAGATTTATGTTTATTATTAAGTTTAGTTTTATTTTTATGGTTTTTTTTAGGTTTAGGTTTATTTTTTATTTTAGGTTTAGGTTTAGTTTTTTTATTTTATTTTTTGGTTTATGTTTTAGGTTTATTTTTTAGTTTATGTTTAGGTTTATTTTTAGTTTATTTTATTTTATTTTGTTTAGGTATAGGTTTAGTTTATTTTAGGTTTAGGTTTAGGTTTATTAATTTTAGTTTAATTTAGTTTAGGTTTAAGTTTATTTTATTTTTAATTTTAGTTTAGGTTTTTTTTTTTTTAGTTTAGGTTTAGGATTAATTTTTTTATTATTTAGGTTTTATTTATTTTCTTTTATTTTTTTTTTGGGTTTTTATTTTATATTATTTTAGGTTTATTTCATTTTATTTTCATTTAGTTTTTATTTTATTTATGTTTTATTTTTATGTTTATTTTATTTCTTTAGTTTAGTTTAAGTTTTATTTATTTTTTTTATTTAGCTTTAATTTTTTATTTATTTTATTTTTTGGGTTTAGGTTTAGGTTTAAGTTTTTCTTTAGGTTTTATTATATTATATGTATTTTATTTAGGTTTAGGTTTTATTTATTTATTTTATTTTTAGGTTTTGTTTAGTTTAAGTTTAAGGTTTTAGGTTTTTAGGGTTTAGGGTTTAGGGTTTAGGGTTTAGGGTTATAAGTTTTAGTGTTTAGGGTTTAGGGTTTAGGATTTAGGGTTTAGGGTTTAGGTTTAGGGTTTAGGTTTAGGGTTTAGGGTTTAGGGTTTAGGGTTTAGAGTTTAGGGTTTAGGGTTTAGGGTTTTTAGGGTTTAGGTTTAGGGATTAGGTTTAGGGTTTAGGGTTTAGGTTTAGGTTAGTTTTAGGGTTTAGGGTTTATGATTAAGGTTTATGGTATAGAATTAAGGTTTAGGTTTTTAGTTTGTTTAGTTTATTTCTTATTTATTTTAGTTTACTTTATTTTTTTAGGTTTATCTTTATTTTATTTAGTTCATTTTTATTTTAGGTTTATTTTTTTTAGTTTTGGTTTTTTATTTAGTTTATTTTTTTTAAGTTTAGGTTTATTTATTTATTATTAAGTTTAGTTTTATTTTTTATGGTGTTTTTTTAGGTTTTGGTTTTATTTTTATTTTAGGTTTAGGTTTAGTTTTGTTTTATTTTTTAGGTTTATGTTTTAGGTTTATTTTTTAGTTTATGTTTAGGTTTATTTTTAGTTTATTTTATTTTATTTAGTTTAGGGTATAGGTTTAGTTTATTTTAGGTTTAGGTTTAGGTTTTTTATTAATTTTAGTTTAATTTATTTTAGTTTAGGTTTAAGTTTATTTTATTTTTAATTTGGGTTTAGGTTTTTTTAGTTTAGGTTTAGGATTAATTTTTATTCATATTTAGGTTTTATTTATTTTTCTTTTATTTTTTTTAGGTTTTTATTTTATATTATTTTAGGTTTATTTCATTTTTATTTTTCATTTAGTTTTTTATTTTATTTATGTTTTTTATTTTATGTTTATTTTATTTTTTTTTTAGTTTAAGTTTTATTTATTTTTCATTTAGCTTTAATTTTTTATTATTTTATTTTGGGTTTAGGTTTAGGTTTAGTTTTCTTTAGGTTTTATTATATTATATATATTTTATTTAATTTAGGTTTAGGTTTATTTATTTATATATTTATTTTAGGTTTTGTTTAGTTTAAGTTTAAGGTTTTAGGTTTTATTTAGGGTTTAGGGTTTAGGTTGAGGTTTAGGGTTTAGGGTTATAAGTTTTAGTGTTTAGGGTTTAGGGTTTAGTGTTTAGGGTTTAGGTTTAGGTTTAGGTTTATGATTTAGGTTTAGGGTTTAGGGTTTGTTTATGGTTTAGGGATTAGGGTTTTAGGTTTAGGGTTTAGGTTTAGGTGTGATTTAGGGTTTAGTGTTTAGGGTTAGTTTAAGGGTTTAGGGTTTATAGTTAGGGTTTTATTTTTTTTTTTTTTATTTTAGGGTTTAGGTTTAGTTTAGGTTTAGGGTTTAGGGTTTAGGTTTTATTTTTAGTTTATGTTTAGGTTTATTTTAGTTTATTTTATTTTATTTTGAGTATAGGTTTAGTTTATTTTAGGTTTAGGTTTAGGTTTATTAATTTTAGTTTAATTTATTTTAGTTTATGTTTAAGTTTATTTTATTTTTAATTTTAAGTTTAGGTTTTTTTTTTTAAGGTTTAGATTAATTTTTTATTCATATTTAGGTTTATTTATTTTCTTTTATTTTTTTAGGTTTTATTTTATATTATTTTAGGTTTATTTCATTTTATTTTTCATTTAGTTTTTATTTTATTTATGTTTTTTATTTTTATGTTTATTTTATTTTTTTAGTTTAGTTTAAGTTTTTATTTATTTTTTTCATTTAGCTTTAATTTTTTATTCTATTTTATTTTGGGTTTAGGTTTAGGTTTAAGTTTTCTTTTAGGTTTTTTTTATTATATTATATGTATTTTATTTAATTTAGGTTTAGGTTTATTTATTTATTTTATTTATTGGTTTTGTTTAGTTTAAGTTTAAGGTTTAGGGTTTAGGGTTTTAGGGTTTAGGGTTTAGGGTTTAGGGTTATAAGTTTTAGGGTTTAGGGTTTAGGGTTTAGGATTTAGGGTTTAGGGTTTAGGTTTAGGTTTAGGTTTAGGGTTTAGGGTTTAGGGTTTAGGGTTTAAGTTTAGGGTTTAGGGTTTTAGGGTTTAGTGTATAGGTTTAAGGTTTAGGGTTACATTGAGGGTATAGGGTTGTAGGTTTAGGGTTAGTTTTAGGGTTTAGGGTTTAGCAATTAAGGTTTATAGTATAGAGAATTAAGGTTTAGGTTTTTTTTTAGTTTGTTTAGTTTATTTCTTATTTATTTTAGTTTACTTTATTTTTTTAAATTAGGTTTATCTTTTTATTTTTATTTAGTTCATTTTATTTATTTTAGGTTTATTTTTTTTAGTTTTGGTTTTTTATTTAGTTTATTTTTTAAGTTTAGGTTTCGATTTATGTTTATTATTAAGTTTAGTTTTATTTTTATGGTGTTTTTTAGGTTTTGGTTTTATTTTTTATTTTAGGTTTAGGTTTAGTTTTTTGTTTTATTTTTTAGGTTTATGTTTTAGGTTTTATTTTTTAGTTTATGTTTAGGTTTATTTTAGGTTTAGGTTTAGGTTTTATTAATTTTAGTTTAATTTATTTTAGTTTAGGTTTAAGTTTATTTTATTTTGCTAATTTTAGGTTTAGGTTTTTTTTTAGTTTAAGGTTTAGGATTAATTTTTTATTCATATTTAGGTTTTATTTATTTTCTTTTATTTTTTTTAGGTTTTTATTTTATTATTTTAGGTTTATTTCATTTTATTTTTCATTTAGTTTTATTTTATTTATGTTTTATTTTTATGTTTATTTTTTTTAGTTTAGTTTAGTTTTTTATTTATTTTTTTTTCATTTAGCTTTAATTTTTTATTCCATTTTATTTTGGGTTTAGGTTTAGGTTTAAGTTTTCTTTTAGGTTTTATAATAGTATATGCATTTTATTTTATTTAGGTTTAGATTTTATTTATCTATTTTATTTTTAGCTTTTATTTAGTTTAAGTTTAGGGTTTTAGGTTTTTAGGGTTTAGGGTTTAGGGTTTAGGGTTGAGGGTTTAGGGTTTAGGGTTATAAGTTTTAGTGTTTAGGGTTTAGGGTTTAGGGTTTAGGGTTTAGGGTTTAGGGTTTAGGGTTTTATGATTTAGGGTTTAGGGTTTAGGGTTAGTGTTTATGGTTTAGGGTTTAGGGTTTTAGGGTTTAGGGTTTAGGTTTAGTGGTGATTTAGGGTTTAGTGTTTAGGGTTAGTTTAAGGGTTTAGGGTTTATAGTTAGGTTTTTTTTTATTTTAGGGTTTAGGGTTTAGGGTTTAGGGTTTAGGGTTTAGGGTTTAGTTTAGGGTTTAGGTTTTATTTTTAGTTTATGTTTAGGTTTATTTTAGTTTATTTTATTTTATTTTGTTTAGGGTATAGGTTTAGTTTATTTTAGGTTTAGGTTTAGGTTTTATTAATTTTAGTTTAATTTATTTTAGTTTAGGTTTAAGTTTATTTTATTTTGCTAATTTTAAGTTTAGGTTTTTTTAGTTTAAGGTTTAGGATTAATTTTTATTCATATTTAGGTTTTATTTATTTTTCTTTTATTTTTTTAGGTTTTTTATTATATTATTTTAGGTTTATTTCATTTTATTTTTCATTTAGTTTTATTTTATTTATGTTTTTTTTATTTTATGTTTATTTTATTTTTTTAGTTTAGTTTAAGTTTTATTTATTTTTCATTTAGCTTTAATTTTTTATTCCATTTTATTTTGGGTTTAGGTTTAGGTTTAAGTTTTCTTTTAGGTTTTATTATATTATATGTATTTTATTTAATTTAGGTTTAGGTTTTATTTATTTATGTTATTTTAGGTTTATTTAGTTTAAGTTTTAGGTTTTAGGGTTTAGGGTTTAGGTTTAGGGTTGAGGTTTAGGGTTTAGGGTTAGTTTTAGTGTTTAGGGTTTAGGGTTTAGTGTTTAGGATTTAGGGTTTAGGGTTTAGGGTTTTATGGTTTAGGGTTTAGGGTTTAGGGTTAGGGTTTATAGTTTTAGGGTTTAGGGTTTTAGGGTTTAGGGTTTAAGGTTTAGGTGGTGATTTAGTTTAGTGTTTAGGGTTAGTTTAAGGGTTTAGGGTTTATGGTTAGGGTTTTTTTTATTTTTTTTTATTTTTAGGGTTTAGGGTTTAGGGTTTAGGGTTTAGGGTTTAGGGTTTAGGGTTTAGGGTTTAGGTTTTATTTTTTAGTTTATGTTTAGGTTTATTTTTAGTTTATTTTATTTTATTTTGTTTAGGGTATAGGTTTAGTTTATTTTAGGTTTAGGTTTAGGTTTTATTAATTTTAGTTTAATTTATTTTAGTTTAGGTTTAAGTTTATTTTATTTTGCTAATTTTAAGTTTAGGTTTTTTTTAGTTTAAGGTTTAGGATTAATTTTTTATTCATATTTAGGTTTTATTTATTTTTCTTTTATTTTTTTTAGGTTTTTATTTTATATTATTTTAGGTTTATTTCATTTTTATTTTTCATTTAGTTTTTATTTTATTTATGTTTTTTATTTTTATGTTTATTTTATTTTTTTAGTTTAGTTTAAGTTTTTATTTATTTTTTTCATTTAGCTTTAATTTTTTATTCTATTTTATTTTTGGCTTTAGGTTTAGGTTTAAGTTTTCTTTTAGGTTTTTATTATATTATATGTATTTTATTTAATTTAGGTTTAGGTTTTATTTATTTATTTTATTTTTAGGTTTTGTTTAGTTTAAGTTTAGGTTTTAGGTTTTAGGGTTTAGGGTTTAGGGTTTAGGGTTTAGGGTTTAGGGTTTAGGGTTTAGGGTTTAGGGTTTAGGGTTTAGGGTTTAGGGTTTAGGGTTTAGGGTTTAGGGTTTAGGGTTTAGGGTTTAGGGTTTAGGGTTTAGAGTTTAGGGTTTAGGGTTTTAGGGTTTAGTGTATAGGGTTTAAGGTTTAGGGTTACATTTAGGGTATAGGGTTGTAGGTTTAGGGTTAGTTTTAGGGTTTAGGGTTTAGCAATTAAGGTTTATGGTATAGAGAATTAAGGTTTAGGTTTTTTTTAGTTTGTTTAGTTTATTTCTTATTTATTTTAGTTTACTTTATTTTTTTAAATTAGGTTTATCTTTTATTTTATTTAGTTCATTTATTTATTTTAGGTTTATTTTTTTTAGTTTTGGTTTTTTATTTAGTTTATTTTTTAAGTTTAGGTTTCGATTTATGTTTATTATTAAGTTTAGTTTTATTTTTATGGTGTTTTTTAGGTTTTGGTTTTATTTTTTATTTTAGGTTTAGGTTTAGTTTTTTAGTTTTATTTTTTAGGTTTATGTTTTAGGTTTTATTTTTTAGTTTATGTTTAGGTTTATTTTTAGTTTATTTTATTTTATTCAGTTTAGGGTATAGGTTTAGTTTATTTTAGGTTTAGGTTTAGGTTTTATTAATTTTAGTTTAATTTATTTTAGTTTAGGTTTAAGTTTATTTTATTTTGCTAATTTTAGGTTTAGGTTTTTTTTAGTTTAAGGTTTAGGATTAATTTTTTATTCATATTTAGGTTTTATTTATTTTTCTTTTATTTTTTTTTAGGTTTTTATTTTATATTATTTTAGGTTTATTTCATTTTTATTTTTCATTTAGTTTTTATTTTATTTATGTTTTTTATTTTTATGTTTATTTTATTTTTTTAGTTTAGTTTAAGTTTTTATTTATTTTTTTCATTTAGCTTTAATTTTTTATTCCATTTTATTTTTGGGTTTAGGTTTAGGTTTAAGTTTTCTTTTAGGTTTTTATTATATTATATGTATTTTATTTAATTTAGGTTTAGGTTTTATTTATTTATGTTATTTTTAGGTTTTGTTTAGTTTAAGTTTAAGGTTTTAGGTTTTTAGGGTTTAGGGTTTAGGGTTTAGGGTTGAGGGTTTAGGGTTTAGGGTTATAAGTTTTAGTGTTTAGGGTTTAGGGTTTAGTGTTTAGGGTTTAGGGTTTAGGGTTTAGGGTTTTATGATTTAGGGTTTAGGGTTTAGGGTTAGTGTTTATGGTTTAGGGTTTAGGGTTTTAGGGTTTAGGGTTTAAGGTTTAGGGTGGTCGATTTAGGGTTTAGTGTTTAGGGTTAGTTTAAGGGTTTAGGGTTTATGGTTAGGGTTTTTTTTATTTTTTTTTATTTTTAGGGTTTAGGGTTTAGGATTTTTAGTTTTTTTAATAGAGAACAAATTCAGATTCAACATTTCTTCTTATCAATTTCATCAACCAAGTAACACCCTAAGTTTGTTAGGATACAAGCGATGACATAGAACAAATTTTTGTGCACATAGAGCAAATCAAAAACCCTAGATAACTAGAACTGTCTCTACTGTAAAGAGAGATCCATAAGCAGCAGATCGCATCAATCGTTCTTCAGTTTCTCCAATTCCCATCAGAACCACTATGGCCTCTCGAGTAGAGGGATCCACTTTCATATCCCTCATCTCTCCCTCCGCCACCACCATGGCTATAACCTCAGTCGCTCCTCCCACCAACATAACGACCACTTCTTCGACCACCACCTCCACCAACACCTCTAGATCCCCACCACCACTATGATAATTCGCCTCTGCCTTCACCTGTCCCGGTCTAGGCGAGCACGGTTGTGATGATGTTCTTGCCATCAGGGTTTGACCCATTCTTAGGGTTTAGGTTTAGGTTTATGAGGTTTTAGGATTTATGTTTAGGTTTTAATTAATTTAGTTAGTTTAGGTTTATGTTTAGGGTATAGGGATTATGGCTTAGGGTTCGTGTTTAGGGTATAGGGTTTTGGGTTTAGGGTTTATGCTTTTAGGGTTTAGGGTTTAGGGTGTAGGGTTTTATGGTTTAAGTTAGGGTTTAGGGTTTTATTTATTTATTATTTATTTTTAGGGTTTAGTGTTTAAGGTTTATGGCTTAGGGTTTAGGTTTTAGGATTAGAGTTCATGTTTTAGTTTAAGGTTTAGGGTTTTTTTTATATAGAACAAATTTAGATTGAACATTTCTTTTTCTCAATTTCATCAACCAAGTAACATACCAAGTTATATAAGATAGAAGTGACGACATAGATAAAAAATGAGCACACATAGAGCAAATCAAAACCCAAGATATAGAACCATTTCTTAAAGACATTTCCAAAAGCAACATATGATCTGGTTCTTCAATTTCTAATTAACCACCACGGCCTCTCAGTGAGGGATCCACCATTATATCCTTCTTTGACAATAGCTCTAATTTAAGCTCCTTTATCGATCACTATACTACCTTCATATCCACCAACACCTTTAGATCATGACCTTTGATTTAGCCTCCAAATCTAAATTTAGCCTAGTTGGTATGATGATGTTCTGTCGTTAGGTTACACATTCTTAGAGTTTAGGTTTAGGTCTTTTAGGTTTTATGGTTTAGGTTAATTTTTTAATTTATTGAGTTACGTTAAGTTTAGGCTTAAGGTTTGGGGTTTAGGGTTTATGCTTTCTAGGTTTAAGGTTTAATGTTATGGTTTTGGCTTTAGGGTTTAGTTATTTTAAGGGTTTAGGGTTTACGGTTGTAGGTTTAGTGTTGTAGGTTTAGGGTTTAGGCTTTTGGGTTACTTTTAGGGTTTAGGGTTTAGGGTTTAGGGTTTAGGATTTAGGATTTTAGATTTTTTTTTTAAATTAAGTAAACTAGTAAGTTTAGGTTTATTTAGTTTACTTAGATTATTTTTTATTTTTTTTAGTTTATTTTATTTAGATTTATTTTTTATTTTTTATTTTTTATTAATTTAATTTATTTTTTTTAATATAGGTTTTTTATTTTAGTTTATTTTTAAGGTTTAAGTTTATTTCTAGTTGAATTTTTTTTATTATTATTTTTTTAAGCTTAGGTTTTTTTTCATATGGTTTAGGTTTGGTTTTTTATTTTAATTTTTTAAGTTTAGGTTTTAGGTTTTCATTTTTGGTTTATTTTTAGGTTATATTTTTCAGTTTAGGTTTAGGTTTATTTTTAATTTTTTTATTTTATTTTGTTTAAGTTTAGGTTTAGGTTTAGGTTTAGTTTATTTTAGGTTAAGGTTAAGGTTTTATTTATTTTAGTTTAGTTTATTTTAGTTTAGGTTTAGGTTTATTTTATTTTGTTAATTTTATTTTATTTTGTTAGATTTTTTTTTTTAAGTTTAGGGTTTAAGTTTATTTTATTTATTTTTAGATTTATTTTTGTAGGTTTAGGTTTTCATTTTGTTTTTATATTTTTATTTTTAGTTTATTTTATTTTAATTTTACATTTAGTTTTTATTTTATTTAGGTTTTTTATTCTTAGGTTTACTTTATTTTTTTAGTTTAGTTTATGTTTTTATTTATATTATTTTTGTTTATTTTTATTTTTTATTTTATTTTATTTTTAGGTTGAGGTTTATTTTTTTATTTTAAATTTTTATTTTATTTTAATTACATTTATTTTTTATTTTATTTTAAGGTTTTATTTAGTTTAGGTTTATGTTTTTAGGGTTTAGAGTTTAGGGTTTGGGGTTTATGGTTTTAGGTTAGGGTTTTAGGGTTTTGGGTTTAGGGTTAGTATTCAGGGTTTAGGGATTAGTGCTTAGGGTTTAGGGCTTAGTGTTTAGTGTTTAGGATTTATGGTTTAGGGTTTTTAGGGTTTAGGGTATTGGGTTTTAGGTTTTGGGTTTTGGGTTTTGGATTCTAGGTTTAGGGTTTTATGGTCTAAGGCTTAAGATTTATGGTTGTAGGTTTAGGGTTTAGTGTTTAGGGTTTAGGGTTAGTTTTAGGTTATGCTTTAGGATAAAGATTTTTTTTATTTTTTTATTTTTTTATTATTAGGGTTTAGGGTTTAGGGTTTAGTTTTAGGTTTAAGGTTTAGGTTTTAGTTTAGGGTTTAGGATTTTTAGTTTTTTTTTGAATAGAGAACAAATTGATTCAACATTTTTTTTTTTTGTTTCATCAACCAAGTAACACCAAGTTTTTTAAGATAAGCGGGACATAGATAAAAAATGAAAGCATAGGAAATCAAAATACTAGATAATTAGAACTGTCTCTATAAAGACAGTTCCATAAAATAGATTGGATCGGTTTCTTTAATTTCTGTTCCCATTAGAACCACCTGGCTCTCGAGGCGAGATCCACCATCATATCCCGATCTCTCCTCTACCACCGGTAAGACTCCTCTTGCCTCCAGCGACCACTATACCACCACTTCCATATCCACGGACCTCCACATCACCCACCACCCTATGATAATCATGCCTCCAACTCTCCACCATGGGATCTAGGGGTTTTGTGATGATTTTTATCAAGTTTTATTCTTAGGTTTTGGTTTATTAGGTTTTAGGGTTTAGGTTTATTTTATAATTAATTGAGTTACTTTAGGTTTAGGTTTAGGGTTTCAGGTTTTGGGTTTATGGTTTAGGGTTTAGGGTTTAGGGTTAGGGTTTAGGGCTTAGGGTTTTAGGGTTTAGGGTTTAGGGTTTAGGGTTTAGGGTTTAGGGTTTAGGATTTAGGGTTTTGGGTTTAGGATTTTGGGTTTGGGGTTTAGGGTTTTAGGGTTTAGAGTCTAGGGTTTAGGGTTTATGGTTTAGGGTTAGTTTTAGGGTTTACGATTTAAGGTTAGAGTTTTTTTATTTTTTTTATTTTTACTTATTTTTATTTATTTTAGTGTTTAGGGTTTAGGGTTTAGGTTTTAGCCTTAATGTTTAAGTTTTAGTTTAGGGTTTAGGGTTTTTGGTTTTTTTAACATAGAACAGTTTATATTCAACATTTCTTCTTTTGGATTTCATCAACCAAGTAACACATCAAGTTTTTAGACACAAGTTAGATAAAATGAAACATGTCAAATCAAAAATAGATAAATAGATTTGTCTTTGTAATAGTTTTCTAGGTTGATGGATTTATTAAGTTTCTATTACCATCAAAACCACTTTTCAAGTAGTGGGATCCACCATTATATGGTTCTTCCTTCACCACCATCACTTTTGTAACCTCCTTCACTCCTCCGCCTCCATAACCACAATTGCTTATTTCCATATCCACCAACACCTCCAGATACCCCACCACCACTGATAGCGAGATTATTTCCACCAGGTCTTGAGCTTGGTTGGTGATGTTCTTCATGGTTGATAGGGTTTACGTTTAGGGTTAGGTTTATTAGGTTTTAGGGTTTAGGTTTATTTTTTAATTTATTTAGTTACTCTAGGTTTAGATTTAGTCTTTAGGGTTTAGGATTTAGTGTTCTTAGTTAGGGTTTAGGTTTTAAGGTTTATAGTTAGGGTTTAGGGATTAGGGTTTAGGATTTTTTTGTTAACTCAAATGATTTCATAACAAATATGAAATTACTAAATCTAACAAGACATTATCCTCTAATAATTAATAAAATAGGATAAAATAAATGCAATTCAAAACTTCATAAAAATAGTATTTCACAAAATGATTTAACTCCCAAAGATAATAAAATTTGATTTTATAGAAGGCCAACAAAGCTTTGAACAAGGTGAAATTATCATCATCGATTTAGGTTTTTCTTCTCTTTACTATTGGTAATAGTAGAAGCATCGCAGATAGCCACATCAAATTTACTAGGATCGTTAATACTTCTTAACCTTCTAGGTATGTGTAATTAGTGGCAATCGTGATGGCGAGGACATTCTTGTAAGTGTTGATGAACATGTGGGGCGCTGCAGCAAGGGTGGGATAATTTAAGGCAAGTGAGAGAGATGTGATCATTGAAAGGCCTGCCAAAAACTTCACAATGAGATCATCTTCAGTGAGAGTAAATCCCCTATCTAAGTACAACCAAAAGCAAAATAAAAGAGTAAAGGAAAGCAAAGATACAAATTGATTAACATAGATAAGCCAATGAATAGATCTGGGCCAAAGCTCGGATGAGAGAATGCATGACACTAGAGCAAACCTACAAGAGAATAAGAGAAATGCACAAAATTATAGAAAGATAGAAATTAAAAGAGTTAAAGTATCTGAGATAAAATGAAAATTGAAAATAGCATAAACTAAGAAAGATTATAAAGAAGTTTGTGAGAGAAGGCTGAGGCTCAGTCACACCAAATTGGGACAGATGCAAATATGAGCTTCAAACTTAGAGAAGGGTTACACCAGAGCTACTACCAAACCAAAAGGTGAAATCATCACACCATCATAGCCAACAAACCTGTGGGAAGATAGCAACCATTTGTTGAAAGTATTTTGAGCCTTAGTACCTAGAAACCTAAACAAAGCCATAAACACAATAGAAAAGGATACAACAAAGCGTAGAATGGGAAAGGGGTTCCAATGCAGAATAAATATCATCAATATAGTCACCATGGCATGAGAATCCCTACACATATGAAAATGAACCATCTTTGCCAGATCCACCTTATTTTTTACCAGAGCCAAGAGTTTAATTAGGCCAGCATGAAAACCCACACACAGGAAAATAGCAGAAAAGGCTAGGCAGAGGAAAGAAGCAAGAAGAACCAATCAAAATAACATGTCATTAACTCCATCCTAAACATATGGGACATATATGTAACTTACAGTCCTGGTATACAGCCTAGGAATATAGCCCAGAAAAAGGTACCCAATCAAAATAAGCAATGCAGTTGTTAATAACCCCCTTGTTAATAATCATTGCAGAAGTTAATAACCAAAAAGTGCAAAGCAAGATAGCATAACCCAAACCCAAATAGGAATTGCAGAAGTCTAACATAGCCAAGATGGGAATGCAGTAGTAGATTAGATGAACTAGAAGCCACAGGTAATAAGTTGCTCCCCACCACAAAAAATTACAAATAAGGACAATCAGAGAGACAACCTTAGTAACTTCGGGCATAAAACTTGATAATCGGTTTCAACAACCAAGATAGCAAATAACAGCAAGCTGGCCATAAAACCACCCATTCAGAATAGGCAGTGCATAAGATAATATCCAAGTAAGTAATAGCATAATCACAGTGATCTGTACAAGTCTAATTGAAACAAGATGAGGAAAATAGCAGCAGATTAAATAGACCACAAACATCGAGATCGTAAGTTGGAAACAGCAAAAACAATTAGAAAAACAACTACCAACAAATAGCCAACAACCTCAAAGGCAGCCTGCTGGACATAAGACCCAAAAATTCAACAGCGAACAATAAAAACAATAATACAATTATTGCACCCACCATAAGATAAGCAATAAAAAAGGGTGGTATAAAATAGATACAAAAGGAGTTTAAAAGAGAGCCACCATTAAAATCCTTCAAAATAAAGAAGAGCAGGCTTGCAGTTAAACCAACATCTTCAGTAAAAGCATACTAGAAAGAAATCATTAATTAAGTCCAATCCTGTAAAGAGATAATTATAATAACAAGGGTATTGCAATTTCTCTCCTTACAGGTTGGGAAGGTGAGGTTAGCAAAAGCAATCAGAAAAATAGCCCCAAAAGCAACCTACTGGACATGAGAGATAACCCCAGTAGCAGCTTTCTAGGTATAAGACCCAATAATCCAGTTCAGCCAATAACCAAGACATCAAATAACAGCAAGCTGGCCATAAAACCACCCATTCAGAATAGACAGTGCATAAGTTAATTTCCAAGTAGGTAATAGAATAATCACAGTGATCTGGACAAGTTTAACTGAATCAAGATGGAAAAATAGCGGTTTAGATAGAAAAAAAAAACATGTGGTGATCACTACGGTTGTAAACAATAAAGCAATCAAAAAACAAAAGCCAACAAATAACAACCTCAAAGTAGCTTCGGACATAAGATCAAAATCCAACGACCAACAATTAAAAAACAATACAATTATTGCACCCACCATAAGATAAGGCGGTAAAAATAATTGGTACAACATGGACATAAAAGGGGTTCAAAGGAGCCATCATTGAAATCCTTCAAGATAAAGAGAGCAAATTGCATAAACTAACATCCTCGGTAAAGTAGGCGGAAAGAAATCATTAAGTAAGTCCAATCTTGCAAAGAGACAATAATAATAACAAGGGCATGACAATTTCTCTCCTTACAGGTTGGTAAGGTGAGGTTAGCAAAAGCAATCAGGAAAATAGCCCCAAAAAAGACACTGGACATAAGAAAAATCCAACTGACAATTAAAATAGCAAAACATTTATTACCCACCATAAGATAATCTAGTAAAAATAATGGTACAGCATAGTGTCAAAAGTGGTTCAAAGGAAAGCCATCTTTGAAATCCTTCAAGACACAAAAAGCGAACCAACACTAAGCCCACAATTAAAATAGGCTAGAAATCAAGTAATTCAATCCTACAAAGAAGAAGTTATAGTAAGGGTATTGCGGTTTCTATCATTACAGGTTGTGGAGGTGAGGTTAGGGAGCATAAGAGGGGCGACATCCATAATAAAGGGAGAAAAAATAGATAAATTAGGGCTTGTCATGAAGCTATACAAAAATATAGCAATTAAATATTGATACAACAAAATCATGATCCCAGAATAGATTTCTAAAAAAAGGAAAAGAGACAGAACACAACCTTAATCATATAGTGGAAAATAGATATAGTAGGACCCCTTAACAAAATATTGTTGGCAAGAGTCCTCTTGTTGATCGAAAGTAAAGCAGAAGGTAATACATCTCCTTAGGGGAAACACCTTACCATTAGTGAAAATAGAAGCGGTAAGACCCCAAAAGGATAGAATTAATCCAACAGATGCCACAGAGATCCAATTAATAAGAAAGGGGTATCGGAAGATGCATCAACAAAATCTGAAATAACAACACTACACAGAAGTTGATCATGCAGTTAAACAAGTAATATAACAGGCCAAACTAATAGGATGGATTAATTTTTGAGGTAAGGGAATCCAATATTGTCCAAATTAACCAAACCACATAAATGTTTAGGAAGTGTAAGTTGATCAAAGAATTTTATGCCATCTAATCTAGCACCCAGATTAGCAAGGTAATCAACACATGCATTACCTTCATGCCATACATGAGTAATTTTAAAATATAGTTGAGAAAGAGCTCTAGTTTGCTTTAGAAGGTAGTACAATTACGTATTGCCCATTTTGGTGGAAGTCAAAGATCAATCGCAACAGGGCATCCACCTCAAATATTGAACCAACCTTTTGAAGGCAAATCTCAATAGCTTTGTAAACGCCATTAGCTCGACAAAGGAGCGAGCAAGTATTAAGGGGGTAAGCAAAAGCACATAGGACTTTACCATTAAGGTTTCTCAAAATTCCACCACAGCCAGATGGATTTGGAGGGACAGAGCCATTAGTGTTAATTTTAATAGTATTAGCATTAGGTTTTACCCAACAAACAATCTTGTCATCTTTACAGTTGGGTGGATCCGGCAAGTTAAAACCCAATTTATTGGCCACAAATTTATAGCCTTTGAATTGACTGTAGTTAATTAAATTAGCATTAAACAAGTTACAGATTTTATTTTTAATTCTAACAATTATCCTCATGTGGTTCATAGGAATCCCACAATGTTTTGCATCATTTCTGTTCATCCATATGAACCAAATAAGACTGATAGTAGTTATGACTTTAGTGGGGCCTTTAATAGTGTTTTAAAAATAAACTTCAAAAGTTTGTATAGAGTTAAGGAGCCATTGAATTTGATAATATTATAGAGATCTTCATACCAAATCCAAAGTTTGGAAGAAATGGCTCCGTTAACAAATACATGATTCACATTCTCAATGTGAAAGCAACAGTAGCATTTTGAAGGTAAGTAAAACCTTTACCCCACATCAAAGTCAATAGGGATAAGTTTTCAAAATATAAGTTAGAGCGAATAAGAAATAGGAATAGTGTTATTCCAAATTTTGAAAACACATTGGAAAAGTCATGAGCTTCTTTAATATGAATCCAAACATTTTAAGGTTGAAATCACCATTTTGAGAAAGCTTAAAAGGATCGATCATGATTGCTAGGAATGATAAGAATAGTAGTAAGCTTATTTAAAAGTGAGAAAGGAATATAATCTAAGCTTACTATTGTTCATATTATTCGCGAAAGAGTTCACTTTAATAGAAGTAGTGGAATGGGTAGAAAGTAAGTCATCAATGGACCCACCTCAGTCAGTTATCTTGCCAAAAGAAAGAGGTACGAGTTAATCCCCAAGATATTAATGATTCTTCATTTGATGGAACAAAGTATTTTCCAAATAGGAGAGTCTCCCACTTTATAGGGGCAAATGAGAGGGTTACAGCGTATTTGGTCATGAAATTAGCCCAAAGACTATTGTTGCTCTTAAAATTCCACCAAAGTTTATAGGAAAAAGTAGTGATAGCTTCCTTGATTGGCTTACATCCAAGACCACCTTCAGCAAGAGTGCCACAGCTTTATACCAAGAGGTCCAATGCATTCTTTTAGAAGAAATGTTAGAATCCCAAAAGAATTTGTTAATGAGGCGCTCAATTCTATTAATGGTAGAATTGGTCGGCATAATGGTTTGAATGAGATATAGAGGCATGGAGTTAAGGGTGCTCTTAATCAAAGTGAGCCTTGCCAAAGAGTAAATGAAATTCCCAAACAAAATTTTATTAGAGATTTTTTGGATTAGCTCATCAAAGAGATGTGATCTTTTAGACCTTTAAAGAGGAGAACCAAGATATTTAATAGGAAGTTATTGTTGCTGAAAGTTAGTAATTCTCAAGATTTGGTTGATCCTATTACTAGGGATTTTAGAGGAAGGAATGAAATAACTTTTACCTTCGTTAAGAAAAAGACCACTTTCATTACCAAATTTATTTAAAAGATTCTTAATAGTTTTAATGTGATGAATAGAGGCATTGCAAAAGATTATGAAGTCATCAGCAAAACTAAGATGAGAGACAGGAAGACCACCTTGAGTTCTAAAAAATATGCTAGGATTATTGTTGAAAAGATCATTAAGGTTCCTCGAAAGATATTCAACAGTAATAATAAAAAGAGAGGGAGATAAGGGATCTCCTTGTCTCAAACCACGCATAGAAGGAAAAAAACCTAGAGACTCACCATTCATGATAACGGAGAACCAAACATTGGTAATACAATTTTTTAATGAGGATAAAGAGTTAGAAAAACCAAACAAAGAAGAATTTGGAAGAGGAAATTCCAAGAGGTTCTCAAAAGCTTTAGAGATGTCTAATTTGAAAGGATGTTATCACCTCTAGTAGAAGCAACAATGTCATAAATCAGTTCTTGGGCTAGAAGAATGTTGTCAGATATAGCTCTACCTTTAACTAAACTAGTTTGGTTGGGGGAAATAATTTTAGGCAACAGCGGACTAATTCTATTGGAAATTAATTTAGCAATGAGTTTATGAAAGAAGGTGCAAAGGCGATAGCTTGAAATCACCCAAGATTGATTATTAATTTTGGGAATGAGAATAATAGAAGTGCTAGAAAAATATCAAGGTAAAGGATTGCCATCGAAAAAATCAATGATAGCATCAACAAGGTTAGACTTAATAATAGACCAACAATGCTGAAAAAATTGAGTCTTCCTTGACAATGATAGAATCTGTTCATGCTATTGAGAATACTATCAATCTCAGCTTTCGTAGGATGCAAATTAAGAAAATGGTTGTCATCATTAGTAATCGTTGAGGGAATCAGGTGAGGGTTGGAGAGAGCTTTTAAGGTAGGGTTATTGTTTAATAAGTTTTTAAAATGATGTATGGCAGAATCTTTAATATCATTATTATCAGTGATCTAGCTGTCATTATCATTTTTAATTTTTTTAATAGAGTTTAAGGCTTTCTTTTTTTGAAAAGAGCATGGAAATACTTGGTATTTCTGTCACTATAAGCAATATTTTTGCTAGCAGCCTTTTACCGCCAGTATGTTTCCACCATATTCTGATAATTAACCAAGTTTAGTAGAATCAGTCAAAACAACATCTTCAAGAGAACAAACTAATTGTTCCATATTTTTGATATTGGCAAAATATTTTTAAAATGATGCTTGTTCCACCAATTTAGGTTTTGTTTAAGCCTTTTAAGCATAAGCTAGAGGTGAATCATGCCCTTAACCGAATTATCCGGATGAAGAGGAGCCATCCAGTTAATGGATACAAAATTTATGAAATCAATGTGTTGGATGCACATATTTTGGAATCTGAAAGAAGTTGGGGAGGATCATCTATTGGAGGGATTTTGGATAGAAATCAAAAGCGAGCATGATTAGACAAAGTTCTACTCAAATGTTCAACAGAAGTTAGGGGCCATTGATTGATCCAAAGAGAATTAGAAAGAGTCCTATCAAGCTGCTGCCAGAGTCTAAAGTTATGCCACGTATAGTTTGAGCCCGAATAGCCAATATCAATTAGATTGCAATCAAGAATCATATTAGAAAAATCTTCCATGGAATGAATGTTAGGAGAGCAACCTCCCGTTCTTTCTGAGGAAGAGAGAATAGTGTTAATATCACCCCAACCAACGGGGTTTTGAGAGGCAAATATCTTAGGTTATCCCAAAGGATGTTCCTACCAGCTCTATTACAAGAAGCATAAATAAAGGAACCTAAAGCAAAAAATTCATCCAATGAGATGTGGACATTAACCAATTGTTGAAAATCATCAAGGATAGAGATGTTGACTAAATTATTCCCAAAACACCAAATTTTATTGCTAATATTAAAAAAGAAATTTTGAAAGCCAAGCATTCTAGCAACATGGTTTATCTTAGAAGAGTGTATGAATGGTTCAATAACAACAAGTAAGACTATGTTATGAATACGACAAAGACTTTCTAATTTGGACAATGAGTCCCAATACCCCGAACATTCCAAATTAGAAAATTGATCATAATAAAATAAGAAAGAAAGGAAAAGAGATAAGTAAAGAAATAAAAAAGCAAGAAGAAAAGAGAACTAAAAATTGTTATTTATGGGAAGTTAGAGAAGATCTAGTAGTTCTAGTGGAGCTATTAGTAAACATTCTAGCTTTAAGAAATTCTTTTTAAAATTGTTTGAAAAGATCTATCATTGTCCAAAGTATCACCATCCAAGAGAGCCTAATATGTGATATTCAAAATAGGATCTGTATCAGTCAAAGCATTTTTAATGGTAATTTCCCCTTCTTCAATGTCAGAATTAAGCTGAAAAAGTGGGTTAGCATGCATATCACTATGAAGGGTAGGAGAAGGAGAGGTTGTGAGGCCACTAATAGCACAGGTTTCATGCTCATTTCAGAATTACTTTTTAGATTTTGTTCCATCATCAAAGCAACAGTAATTTTTAGATTTTGTTCTTTCATCAAAGGATCAACTCCAGAATTTATTTTCATATTTTGATCCAACCTGAAGTTTCCATTCAAATCACCACTAGGGTTCATATGAGTCTCATCGAGTTCATCAGCAAAAAGGGGTAGGTTAGACTGAGTATTGTCTTGAGGAGCCAAATATTATAATTAGAAGCAATGTTAATTAAGTTATCATTAGCCTCCTCACAAACCTCATAAGCATTATTTTTAACATTCTCAGATTGCTCTCCAAAAGGCAAATCGTGGATAGAAAATGAGTAGAGGGGATGATTCCCATTTTGAGTGACTTTAGGCACATAAGCAAATTTATTGGTTTTTTCATTTGATAGAGTAGGATTAGGATCCGACAATTTATTCTTTTTAAGATGAGGATGCAACATAAAACATTTAGAATGATCATGGCCAGGAATCTTACAATGTGTGCAAAAACCAGGAAAGTTCTCAAATTTCACTTTTTGATTATAATCAAACTTCTCAGAGCCGATCCAAACTTCTTTAGGATGCTTTTTAGTAATATCAATCTCAACCAAAATATGAGCAATAGAAGGTCATGATCTCACAGTGGTGGCCTGATCAATTTGAAGAGGCCGACCAAATAGAGCTCCAACCGTAAAAAGAACATGATGTGTAACATAATGTATTCTCATATTAGGTAGAGCTAGCCATAAGAACAATTGGGGATTTCTCTTTTATATCAAAAGGAGGAGACCATTTCAGAAGTCGCATTTGATAATTAAACACAAAGTAAGAGCGACGGGCAAAAACTCTTGAATAATCTAAGTCATTAGAGAGCTAAATTAAAATATTGCTAGGATCAATCAATCCGATAGTGAAAACACCTAAAAGTTTAAGGCTATGAAAAAATGATCAGATGTTATCGAGTTGGCGTAAGGAAAATTTACCAACTAAAGAGAATTCAAAAGGCTTGCCAACTTTTCCATGTCTAGATCGAGCACATAACGTGACATCCATGAAATGAGATCGAGATCAAATTCAAGCATTAGGGAAAGGTTCTTACGGATAATGCATCCTTAAAGGACTTAAGCGAGTAGCGGTTGATTTTGGATCCATAATTCCATGTAAATCTGATGCCCTAGCCGACGCCTCTAAGATGGATAAGCTCTGCTGCACGAAAAGCAGCTCCTCCATTGAAAGAGTGAGGGAAAACCCACATTAGAGGCCAATCATAGACAAATTATCAAAAAAATTGATAAAGAATGATCAAATTAATAACCATAAGGAAAATGAAAGGAAAAATGCAATGAAAGCACCGGTCGAGGGAAGAAGGTGGGTTTTGGGTAGCTTTACTTTTTCTTTTTTTTTTTTGGATTTAGGTTTTAGGGATTAGGATTAGGGTTAGGGTTTAGGTTTTAGAGTTTAATGATTAGGCTTTAGGGTTTAGGGTTTTTAGGGTTTAGGGTTTAGGGTTTAGGGTTTCAGATTTAGGGTTTAGAGTTTATGGTTTTGGGTTTGGGGTTAGAGTTTTAGGGTTTAGGGTTTATTGTTTAAGATTATAAGTTTAGGGTTTAGGGTTTGAGGTTAGGCTTTTTTTTAAATTTTTTAAATTTTTTTTATTTTTAGGGTTTAGTGTTTGGATTTAAGTTTAAGGTTTAGGTTTTAGTAGGGTTTAAGGTTTTAATTTTTTTAATAGAGAACAAATTGATTCAACATTTCTTCTTTTGATTTCATCAACCAAGTAACACACCATGTTTTTTAAGACACAAGAGATGTGATAAAAAAATGAAACATAGAAAATCAAAACCTTAGATAACAAGACCGTCTCTATTATAAAGACATAGTTCCATAAGCAGCAGATCGGATCGATCGTTCTTCAGTTTCTACAGTTCCCATCAAAACCACCTCAGCCTCTCGAGCAGCAGAATCCACCATCATATCCTCGATATCTCCCTTCATCGCCACCATAGATGTAACCTCCGTTGCTCCTCTCACCTCCATAACCACCCTTTATGACAACCACCTCCATATCCACCAACACCTCGGATCACCACCACCTCCATGAGTCCTCATCTTATCTCCACCACTAGATCTAGACTGAGCATGGTTGATAGTGATGTTCATGTCATCAAGGTTCTGCCCATTCTTAGGGTTTAGGTTTAGGTTTAGGTTTATTAGGTTTTAGGGTTTAGGTTTATTTTTTAATTTATTTAGTTACTTTAGGTTTAGGTTTAGGGTTTGGGGTTTAGGGTTTAGGTTTATGGTTAACTTTTAGGGTTTAGGGTTTAGAGTTTTTTTTTATTTTTTTTAACTCAAATGATTCCATAATAAATAAGAAATTACCAAATTAAACAAGACATTATCCTCTAACAATTAATAAAATAGGATAAAATAAAATGCAATTCAAAAATTCACAAAAATAATATTTCACTAAATGATTTAACTCCTAGAGACAATAAAACTTTATTTTACGGAAGGCCAACAAAGCTTAGTTGAACAAGCTGAAACCCATATCATCATCAAATTCCTGAATAGGCTCTTCAACTACAGCAGTAGGAGTGGTAGCAGTAGCATGAGTAGTAGATGAATCAAGTGCAGTAGGCACATCAAATTTTTTAGGATCCTTCAAACACTCTTTAACCTTCTTATCATGTGGGTATGTGTAATCAGTGGCAATTATGACGTCGAGGACATACTCGTAAGCATTGATGAACATGTGGAGCGTTGTAGCAAGGATGGGATAAAAGAGGGCCAGTGAAAGAGAAGTGATCATTGAAAGGCCTGCCAAAACCTTCTAGATGAGATCATCTTCAATGAGGTCAAGCACCTCAGGACTGAACACCGAACCATCATCATACATAGACTAGACGACAAGGCCATAAGAGAATAGCCTAATCCCTAGCTTAGCTGGGAGAGATCCTTTAAGGATCCCAACTTATCACCTTTTTTAATCAGCTCAACTAGGGTGATAATTTCAACAGTACCCTTATTAATCTTAGTTGGGATGTTGAGAAGCTAGAACAAAGAAGTCTGTGAAGGATCCAGACTAGTGTTGCTTAGAGGAACCATAACATCAATAGGTGAAACAAGACCAACATGGGCTGGAGCACCACCTTTGTATTTCACAACATCTTCGCTGACTTCTTTAAGATCACCTTTCATAAAAATTAGCTCAACCAGGGTTTGGGGTTTATGGTTTAGGTTTTCAGGGTTTATGCTTTTAAGGTTTAGGGTTTTGGGTTAGATTTTAGGGTTTTGGGTTTAGAGTTGAGGGTTTAGGGTTTAAGGTTGTAGGTTTAGTGTTGTAGTTCTAGGGTTTAGGATTTATGGTTTAGGTTTTTTATTTTTTTTTAAAAAAATTTAAGTAAACTAGTAGGTTTAAGTTTATTTAGTTTATTTTTTATTTATTTTAGTTTAAAATATTTTTAATTTTATTTAGGTTTATTTTTTATTTTTATTTTTATTTAGTTTAGGGTTTTTATTTTAGTTTTAATTTTTAGGTTTAGGTTTATTTTTTAGTTGAGTTTTATTTTTATTTTATGTTTTGGGTTTAGGTTTTATTTTTTATTTTAGGTTTATTTTAATGTTTTATTTTTTAGTTTAGGCTTAGGTTTATTTTTAATTTTTCTTCATTTCATTTAGTTTTGGTTTAGGTTTAGCTTTAGTTTATTTTAGGTTTAGGTTTAGGTTTTGTTTATTTTAGTTTAAGTTTAGGTTTATTTTATTTTGTTTATTTTATTTTTATTTTGGATTTAGTTTTTTTAGTTTAGGGTTTAGGTTTTATTTTTTATTTATTTTTAGGTTTTTATTTAGTTTTTATTTTATTTTATTTTAGATTTATTTTATTTTTATTTTATGTTTAGTTTTTATTTTATTTAGGTTTTTTATTCTTAGGTTAATATTATTTTTTACTTTAGTTTAGGTTTTTATTTATTTTAATTTAGTTTATTTTTATTTATTATTTAATTTTATTTTTAGTTATAGGTTTAGGTTTTAGTTTAGGTTTTTATTTCATTTTTATTTTATTTTATTTAGGTTTAGGTTTCTTATTTATTTTATTTTAGGTTTTATTTAGTTTAGGTTTAGGTTTTTTAGGGTTTAGGATTTAGGGTTTAGGGTTTGGGTTTAGGGTTTAGGGTTTACGGTAGGGGGTTTAAGGTTGTTTAAGATTTGGAGTTTAAGGTTTAGGATTTAGTGTTTAGGGTTTAAGGTTTAGTGTTAAGGGTTTACAATTAGGATTAGGGTTAGGGTTTGAGGTTTAGGGTTTAGGGTTTAGGGTTTTTCTTAACTAAAAGGAAATAATTCCTCAAAAAATAGGTACAAGAAGAGCTTATTAGAGACTAACTCAAAAAAAAAACTAATTCTAAAATGAGCTATAGGAGAATCCTAAAGAGTTTAGTCCCTAAACTAATACATCGAAGAGCAATAAGAAAAAAAAATCAAAGATAAAACTAAAAAAGCTAAGCAAAAGACAACAAATGGGTAGAATCCATGGAGCTCCGAAAGAACCTCCAAAGAGACGAAGATCCATAAGAAAAGGAAACCTGCAACTTGCAACTCAAGACAACTCTAGCCATCTAAGAAAAAAGAGACCATCAGTAAAACTCTAGCTCCCTCTAAGAAGAAGAAGAGACCAACTGAAAAAGAGAACCTACAACCTGCAAGAAATCTCAGCCAGAAGGAGATTAGAAAATATAAAGAGATAAAAACTCAGGATCAAATATGAGGAAAAAAGGATAATTACAACAGTGTGGGGCATCAAACCCTAAGAGCATTTAGCTTCAAAGAAGGGTTACAAATAGGAAAAGTCACTAGCCAGAAAAATATCAAGGAAAAAATCCATCATATCATCATAGCCATCCCAGCCAAAGAAAAATGCAATTTAGTATTTATTTTATTTTATTTTAGATTTATTTTACTTTTTATTTCGTTTAGTTTTATTTTATTTAGGTTTTTATTCTTAGGTTAATATTTTTTACTTTAGTTTAGGTGTTTATTTATTTTAATTTAATTTATTTTTATTTATTATTTAATTTTATTTTTAGTTATAGGTTTAGGTTTTAGTTTAGGTTTTTATTTCATTTTTATTTTATTTTATTTAGGTTTAGGATTTCTTATTTATTTTATTTTTAGGTTTTATTTAGGTTAGGTTTAGGTTTTTAGGTTTTTAGGGTTTAGGGTTTAGGGTTTAGGGTTTAGGGTTTAGGGTTTAGGTTTAGGGTTTAGGGTTTAGGGTTTGAGGTTTAGGTTTAAGGTTAGGGTTTAAGGTTAGGGTTTAGGGTTAAGTATTTAGGCATTAGGGTTTAGGGTTTTTAGGGTTTGGGGTCTAGGGTTTAGGGTTTTTCTTAACAAAAAGGAAATAATTGCTCAAAAAATAGGTACAAGAAGAGCATATTAGAGACTAACTCAAAAAAAACTAATTCTCAAATGAGCTACAGGAGAATCCTAAAGAGTTTAGTCCCTAAACTAATACATCGAAGAGAAATAAGAAAAAAAATCAGAAAAAACTAAAAAAAGAAAAGACAACAAATGTGAATCCATGGAGCTAGAAGAACCTCCAAAGAGCGAAGATCCATAAGAAAAGGAAACGCAACTGTAACTCAAGACAACTCTAGCCATCTAAGAAAAAAGAGACCATCAAGAAACTCTAGCTCCCTCTAAGAAGAAGAAGAGACCAAGAAAGAGAACCTACAACCTACGAAATCTGAAGGAGATTAGAAAATATAAAGAGATAAAACTGCTCAAATGAGGAAAAAGGATAATTACAATGGTGTGGGGCATCAAACCCTAAGAGCATCCTTCAAAGAAGGGTTACAAATAGGAAAAGTTTAAAAATATCAAGGAAAAAATCCATCATATCATCATAGCCATCCCAGCCAAAGAAAAATGCAATTTAGTATTTATTTTATTTTATTTTAGATTTATTTTACTTTTATTTTACGTTTAGTTTTTATTTTATTTAGGTTTTTTATTCTTAGGTTAATATTATTTTTTTACTTTAGTTTAGGTGTTTATTTATTTTAATTTAATTTATTTTTATTTATTATTTAATTTTATTTTTTAGTTATAGGTTTAGGTTTTAGTTTAGGTTTTATTTCATTTTATTTTATTTTATTTAGGTTTAGGTTTATTTATTTATTTTATTTTTAGGTTTTATTTAGTTTAGGTTAAGGTTTTAGGTTTTTAAGGTTTATGGTTGTAGGTTTCAAGGTTTAGGGTTTAGGTTCTAAGTTTAGGGTTTAGGGTTTAGGGTTTGAGGTTTAAGGTTTAAGGTTAGGGTTTAAGGTTAGTTTAGGTTAAGTATTTAGGCATTAGGTTTAGGGTTTTAGGGTTTGGGGTCTAGGGTTTAGGGTTTTAAAAGGATTAAAAAATAGAAGTTTATTTACTAAAAAACTAATTCTCAAATGAGATTTATAGAGTTTAGTCCTAAACTAATAGAGAAATAAGAAAAAAATTAAAACTAAAGTAAGAAATAGTTTAGACCTAGTTCCATAAGAATTTATTTAGAAAGTTTAAAAAAACTTTTATTTTAGAAGAGAGTTAGAAAAGATAATTTATATAAATAGATAAAATATGAGAAAAAGGATAATTACAATAGTGTGGGGCATCAAACCCTAAGAGCATCTAGCTTCAAAGAAGGGTTACAAATAGGAAAAGTCACCAGCCAGAAAAATATCAAGGAAAATCCATCATATCATCATTATCCCAGAAGAAAATGCAATTTAGTATTTATTTTATTTTATTTTAGATTTATTTTACTTTTATTTTACGTTTAGTTTTTATTTTATTTAGGTTTTTTATTCTTAGGTTAATATTATTTTTTTACTTTAGTTTAGGTGTTTATTTATTTTAATTTAATTTATTTTTATTTATTATTTAATTTTATTTTTAGTTATAGGTTTAGGTTTTAGTTTAGGTTTTTATTTCATTTTTATTTTATTTTATTTAGGTTTAGGCTTTCTTATTTATTTTATTTTTAGGTTTTATTTAGTTTAGGTTTAGGTTTTTAGGTTTTTAGGGTTTATGGTTTAGGGTTTAGGCTTTAGGGTTTAGGGTTTAAGGTTTAGGGTTTAGGGTTTAGGGTTTGAGGGTTTAAGGTTTAAGGTTAGGGTTTAAGGTTCAGGGTTTAGGGTTAAGTATTTAGGCATTAGGGTTTAGGGTTTTTAGGGTTTGGGGTCTAGGGTTTAGGGTTTTTCTAAACTAAAAGGAAATAATTGCTCAAAAAATAGGTACAAGAAGAGCATATTAGAGACTAACTCAAAAAAAACTAATTCTCAAATTAGCTACAGGAGAATCCTAAACTAAGAAAAAGACAACAAATGTGTAGAATCCATGGAGCTCCGAAAGAACCTCCAAAGAGACGAAGATCCATAAGAAAAGGAAACCACACAACTCAAGACAACTCTAGCCATCTAAGAAAAGAGACCATCAAGAAACTCTAGCTCCCTCTAAGAAGAAGAAGAGACCAACTGAAAAAGAGAACCTACAACCTACAAGAAATCTCAGCCAGAAGGAGATTAGAAAATATAAAGAGATAAAAACTCAGGCTCAAATATGAGGAAAAAAGGATAATTACAATAGTGTGGGGCATCAAACCCTAAGAGCATCTAGCTTCAAAGATGGGTTACAAATAGGAAAAGTCACCAGCCAGAAAAATATCAAGGAAAAAATCCATCATATCATCATAGCCATCCCAGCCAAAGAAAAATGCAGTTTAGTAAAAGATCCCTCGAAGATAAAGCAAATAGAGCCAAGAATAACACCAATCCAATGCCACCAAGGCACCAAGCCAACAGGGCCCACAAGAACACCAATTCAAAGCCACCAAGGCACCAACCAAAGGAAAGGAAATAGCTAATAGTGCAGCCAAACAATAGAGCACCCAAAAAAAATAGCCCAAGAAAGAGCAAGAGAACCAAACCAAACCAAAACAAAAAGAAGAAATAAAGAAACAAAAAATAAATTGCTAGAGAAATAATAATAATGGCAAAACACACTAAGGAAAAAAAGCCCAACCTACCACCAACAAATAGAAGCAACCAAAAAAAAGACAAACCAAGAACAAAGACACCACAAACCAACTCAAAGGGCACCCAAAAAAACCTAGCAAACATGAAATATAAACACCAAAGATGGAGAAAATTAGCCAAGAAGTATTCCAACTAGCAAGAAAACAAAGAAAAGCTCAACAAGAGAACAACCAATAAAAGCAAAACCTCCCAAGGACGGAGGGTTATTTCCAAGAAGCTTTTGAACGAGTATCCCTTGGCAAGTGAGGAGGGGCATAAATTTGAACACTATTTTTTTCTTGTAAATAGTTTTATAACCATGTCCTTTCTCCAAAAACTCTTCATCAAAAAATGAATCAATATTGTTATAAAAAAACATTGGGTTCAGCAAAACCTATCAGTTCAAAGAAAAGCATTTAGAATCATCCACAACATTAGACAAAGAAAAATTATAAATAGTATGCATTTTAGAATCATAAGTGATAGAAGGAGAAGAAATAGCTTTATTAAGAAGATAATTATCAATATTTTCACCTTCTAGTAAAATTTGAAGAGTTTCCTCCCTGACTTCATTCATAAAAGAAGCAAGAGAAGCAAAATCTAGATTTTCAGTATAATCTTAATGTAAGGAATTAAAATAAGATTAAAATCCCTTAAAAACACATAGCATATTACCAAAATTCTGAACATAACTACCAACCATAAAAGAACCATCATTTTGAACCAAAATAGAACTATTCATAATGAGAGAATTATCACAAGTATCTAAATCTTATTTTTTAAAAGAAGGATCACCAATATTAACAAGATTGTGAGGACTAGAAGTTAAAATATCAGAAATAAGAACATTCTTTTCACTACCATTCTCAATCAAAGAAGGAAAAGAAATAGTCTCTTTCCCTTGATCTAAATTAGACTTAGGAGAAAGAGAAACAACATCCAATTGATTGGAAGAAATGGTGTTAGCATTAATAATATTCAAACCATCATCATGAAAGGACTTATGCACAACATCCAAATAGTTAGAATCATTAACCACACCCTCTAAAGTCTTCCCTTTAGCAGAATCATCAAAAGAAACACTTAGAGCGTGATTATTAGTTAAAACCTTTTCAAAACCATCAAAATTACCTTCCGCATTAGACAAATCATTAATAGGTAAAACTTTTTTAAGAAGATTCAATCGGTTTTGCAAAACATCAAAAATTTTGAAAAGAAGATTTTTCTTTTATCCAACTTGAGTGGATCATTAGTTTTTTCAACAATTGAATTCTTACTGGTGATTTTCTTCCTAAGAGAGGGATGAGCAATAAAGCATTCAGAAATTTCATGCCCATGAATCTTACAACAACAATAACAAGCCTTTATCCCACTAAGTGGGGTCAGCTACATGAATCCTTTGTCTCCTTTGTGTCCTATTATGTGTCAAATTCTCATTTAATTTAAGTAAATTAAGGTCAACTTTTATACATCCTAACCAAGTCTTTTTAGGTCTACCTCTACCTTTCTTAACATAAGGCAAATCTAATGCATCTACTCTCCTGACTGGGTCATTAGAAAACTGATGATTTATGTGGACAAACCATCTAAGGTGACTCTCTCTAATCTTATCTGTCATTGGAGCTACTCCAACTTTTTCTCGAACATACTCATTTCACATTTTATCCCTAAGAGTAAAGCCACTCATCCACGGATCTTAAAATGATTATAAAAAAATGGGAAAATTCTCCAAAACAACTTTCTACAAATAATTGCATTTTTGTGAACCCAACCAAATTTTTTTCAGGTATTTTTTAGTAATATCAATCTCTATAAGAATTATAGCAACATATGATCTAGAAGAAGCAGCTGTTGCTTGATCAACTTGCAAAGGCTGACCAAAAATCAACCCAATACCAAAAAGAATTTGATGATTAAATAGATGAATCCACAAGTTAGGTATATAAATCCAAATGAGAACAATAAGAGACTCTTCATTAACATCAAACATAGGCGTCTACTTCAAAATACACATTTGGAAAATAAAAACCTATTAAGAACACTTAGAAAAAAAATCTTTCATAATCAAGGTCATTAGAAAGTTTAATCAGAACATGCCTTGGATCAATCAGCCCAATAAAATAAGAACCAAAAAAATTTAAGCTATGAAAAAAAAGAATGAATATCTTCTTTCTTTGGCCGTTTAAATGAAAACTTTCCAATCAAAGAAAAAGCAAAAGGCTCAGCTAATCTTTCAATATCCTCAACTAAAATCATAATTGTTGGAGTACTTTTAAAAGTCGTATGAAGCAAATTCAAAGGAGTCTCGGTGGAGGAATTCTTACCAGCTAAAGCCTCTTTGAAAGATTTAGTAACAATAGGTAATTTAGAGGTAGGATTACCCAAAAATTGGATGCCCTAGCGGGATCCATCGGCACATGGGATTTACCCCATGGATTTGAAGAAGCCAACGCCATGAGTCATAGTGCCACGACAACAACAAGTTAGGATCAGCCCTAGGCCAATAATCTATAAGGAATCCAAGATAGAAAGCACTCAAAAACTCAACAAGAATGAGAGGAATCCTGAAATCACCCAATAATAGGGTTTAGTTTAGTTTTAGGGTTTAGGTTTTAGGTTTAGTGTTTATTAGTTATTATTAGCTTTTATTTATTTTAAATTATTATTTGTTTATTATTATTTTAATGTTTAGTTTAGTTAGTTTTAATTATTATTATTTTAGGTTAGTTTAGGGGGGTTTAGGTTTAGTTTATTATTTTATTTAGTTAGTTTGTTTATTGGGTTTAGTTTATTTTAGTTTATTTATTAGCTATTATTAATTAGTTTAGTTATTATTAGTTAGTTAGTTATTTATTTAACTTAGTTTTGTTAGTTTTATTAGTTTATTAGTTTAGTTTATTAGTTTTATTAGTTTAGTTATGGGTTTAGGTTTATTGGTTTATTATTATTAGTTTTTAGTTTAGTTTATGGTTTAGTTCTTTATTATTATTAGTTATTTATTATTTATTATTATTATTAGTTTAATTAGTTGGTTTATTATTAGTTTCATTTTATTTTATTTTTTTCTATGGTTTATTATTATTATTAGTTTATGTTTATTATTATTAGTTTTATTTGTATTATTTAGTTTATTTATTTAGTTAGGGTTTAGGGTTTAATTATTTAGTTATTTATTAGTTTGTTTATTATTTGTTTTATTATTATTAGTTTATTAGTTTAGTTAGTTATTATTTATTATTATTATTCTTATTATTATTATTATTATTATTATTATTATTATTATTATTATTATTAGTTTTATTAGTTTAGTTATTGTTAGTTAGTTTTATTATTATTATTATTATTAGTTTATTTGTTAGCTTTATTAGTTTAGTTATTTAGTTCATTTTATTTTATCTAGTTATTAGTTTATTATTAGTTAGTTAGTAATAATTTTTTTAGTTAGGTGTTTTATTATTAGTTTATTATTAGTTATTAGTTAGTTTATTAGGTTTAGTTAATATTATGTTTATTTATTAGTTAGTTTTTATGATTTAATAGTTTAGGTTTATGGTTTAGTTTTAGTTATTTATTTAATTATTTATTATTAGTTATTATTATTAGTTTATTAGTTTAGTTTTAAAGTTTATTATTTATTAAGGTTTAGGTTTATTTATTAATTAGTTAGTTTTTTTAGTAAGTTTGTTGATTAGTTTATTAGTTTATTAGTTATTAGATTTAGATTATTAGTTATTATTATTAGTTTTATTTAGTTTAATATTAGTTTTAGTTTTTTATTAGTTGTTTTTAAGTTTTTAATTTATTATTTATTAGTTTATTAGGTTTATTATTTGGTTATTTGTTAATTTTAGTTTTGTTTTATTATTAGTTTATTATTTTTTTGTTTTTTATTTAGTTATTATTATTAGTTGAATTAGTTTACTTAATAATTATTTTACTTTAGTTTAGTTTATTATTATTATTTTTATTATTATTAGTTTTATTAATTTAGGTTTAGGGGTTTCTTGTTTGTTTATATAGTTATTATTATTATTATTATTATTATTATTATTATTATTATTATTATTATTATCATTATTATAATAATAATATTTATTATTAAATTTAGTTAATATTATAAGTTTATTAGTTTTAGTTAGTTTAGTTATTAGTTATTTATTTAGTTAGTTTAATTATTATTAGTTTATTATTATTAGTTTTATTAGTTAGTTTTTATTTAGTTTATTATTATTTATTAGTTTAGTTAGTTTAATATAGTTTTAGTAATTTATTATTTAGTTTAGTATTTTTATTATTATTAGTTTAGTTTGGTTAGTTTTATGTTATTAAGTTTTATTATTATTTAGTGTCTTTTTAGTTATTATTAGTTTTTAGTTTAGTTTATTTATTATTATTATTAGTTATTAGTTTAGTTAGTTTTATTAGTTTATTATTATTAGTTTGTAAGTTTATAAGGTTTGTTTATTATTATTAGGTTAAGTTTATTTATTTATGTTTTATTTATTATTTAGTTTATTATTAGTTTAGTTATTAGTTTTATTTAATTTAGTTTATTAATAGTTTATTAGTTTAGTGTTAGTTGTTATTATTTATTTAGTTTTAGTTATTATTATTTAGTTAGTTTATTATTAGGTTTGTTAGTTAATTAGTTTTATTGGTTTAGTTTCATTTATTAGTTATTTATTAGTTATTTAGTTAGTTTAGTATTTTAAATTTATTAGTTATTAGTTTTAATTTACTTAGTTCAGTTATTATTAGCTTAGTTATTGTGTTTAGTTTTATTATTAGTTAACTACTTATTAGGTTAGT
Organism: Cymbidium sinense; assembly: GCA_021442155.1. Taxonomy (NCBI): domain Eukaryota; kingdom Viridiplantae; phylum Streptophyta; class Magnoliopsida; order Asparagales; family Orchidaceae; genus Cymbidium; species Cymbidium sinense. The sequence goes on along the minus strand of JAKCPB010001374.1, from coordinate 119,124 downwards.
TATGTTTAGGGTTTAGGTTTATGAGCTAGTTATTATTATTAGTGAGTTATTTATTATGGTTTAGTTTAGTTAGTTTATTAGTTTAGTTTTAGTTATTAGTTTAGTTTTTATTATGTTTATTAGTTTATTTTTAGTTAGTTTTTTAGTGTGGTTTTTTTTGTATATGTTTAAATTAGTTATTAGTTTGTTTATTAGTTTATTTAATCTTATTATTATTAATTTATTAGTTTTTTTAGTTATTATTTTATTAATTTAGTTTAGTTAATTTTATTAGTTTTTGTTTTAATTTATTATTAGTTTAGTTGTTTTAGTTTATTATTTATTAGTTTCAATTTTAGATAGTTTAGTTTCGTGTTTTACTAGTTTCTTATTAGGGTTTAAGGTTTAGGGTTTAGGGTTTGGGGTTTAGGGTTTTAGGGTATAGGGTTTAGAGTTTATGATTTAGGGTTGTAGGTTTAGGGTTTAAGGTTTAAGGTTTCGGGTCAGTTTTATGATTTAGCATTTAGGGTTAGGGTTTTTTTTTAATTTTTTTTATTTTTTTTAATTTTTTGGGTTTAGGGTTTAGGGTTTAGGGTTTAGGTTTTAGTTAATGGTTTACGGATTTTGGTTTTTTTTAACGAGAATAAATTCATATTCAACATTTCTTTTTTTATTTCATCAGTAACACACCAAGTTCTCAAAGACACTGGCGACAACATAGATAAAAAATGGGCATGCATAAACAATCAAAACCTAGATAACTAATCTCATTATAAAGATACAATTCCATAAGCTTTTATTTAGTTTTATTTTTATGTTTATTTTTTAGGTTTAGGCTTTTATTTAGTTTTTATTTAATTTAATTTTAAGTTTATTTTATTTTTATTTTACTTTTACCTTTTATTTTATTTAGGTTTTTTAGCTTTAGGTTTATTTTATATTTTAGTTTAGTTCAAGTATTCAATTATTTTATTTTAATTTAGTATTTATTTTTATTTTTAGGTTTTAAATTAGGTTTAGGTTTATGTTTAAATTTTAGTTTAGGTTTTTATTTTATTTTATTTTTAATTTTATTTAGGTTTAGGTTTTTCTATTTATTTTATTTTTAGGTTTTATTTAGTTTGGGTTTAGGTTTAGGTTTTTAGGGTTTAGGGTTTAACATTTGGGGTTTAGGGTTTAGGATTTAGGGTTTTAGGATTTAGGTTTAGGAGGGTTGTTTAGGTTTAGGTTGTTTTAGGGTTTAGCGTTAGGCTTAGGGTTTAAGTTTTAGGGTTTATAGGATTAGGTTTTTGATTAGGTAGTTTAGGTTTATAGTTTAGTGTTTAGATTTTTAGGTTTAGGATTTAGTTTATTTAGTTTTTAGTTTAGGTTTAGGATTAGGTTTAGTTTAGGTTTAAATTTAGTAGGTTTATTTTTATAGAGTTTAGGTTTTATAGTTTAGGTTTAAGTTAGGTTTTTTAGGTTTAAGGTTTATTTAGGTTTAGGTTTTAGGTTTAGGTTTAGTTTTTATAGTTTAAGGTTTATGGTTAGGGTTTTAGTTTACAATTTATGATTTAGGTTATAGGTTTAGGTTTAAGGTTTATTTGGTTTAGGTTTAGTATAGGGTTTATTTAGTTTAGGTTTATGGTTTTTTTTTTTAGGTTTAAGGTTTAGGGTTTAGGGTTTTTTTAAAATTATTTCTTAGGTTTAGGTTTATTTTTTATTTTTTTATTTAGTTATGTTTACATCTATGTTTAGGTTTAGGTTTATTTTTTGTTTAGTTTATTTGTTTATTTTATTTTAGTTTAGGTTGTATTTATTTTTTAGGTTTTTATTTTTAGTTTACTTTTGCTATAGTTTTATTTATGTTTATTTTATTAATTATTTAATTAGTTTATTTTTTTTAGTTTATGTTTAGGTTTTTTTTAGTTTATTTTCTATTTTTGTTTGGTTTAGGTTTTATTTCAATTTAGTTTAGATTTATTTTGGTTTAGGTTTATTTTAGGTTTAGGTTTTATTTATTTTTTAATTTAGTTTATTTATTTTTAGTTTTTTTTTAATTTTGTTTAGTTTATTTTATTTACTTTTTAGTTAATTTAGTTTAGGTTTAAGTTTATTTTTAGGTTTATTTAATTTAGTTTAGGTTTAGGGTTTAGGTTTTATTTAGGTTGAGGTTTTGGTTTTATTTTGTTTATTTATTTTTTATTTATTTTTATTTAGGTTTATTTAGTTTAGTTTATTTGGTTTAGGTTTTATTTTTATTTAAGTTTTAGTTTAGGTTTAGGTGTTATTTAGTTTATTTTATTTAGTTTTTATTTTAGGTTTAGGTTTAGTTTAGGTTTATTTTATTTATATTTAGGTTTATGTTTTTTTTATTTGTAGTTTAGTTTATTTAAGTTCAGGTTTAGGTTTATTTAGTTTAGGTTTTTTATATTTAGGTTTTGGTTTATTTATTTTTATTTTAGTTTTTTTTTATTTTATTAGTTTAGTTTATTTAGTTTATTTATGTAGGTTTATTTAAGGTTTATTTTAAGTTTATGTTTAGGTTTATTTCTTTTAATTTAATTTAATTTTTTTTAAAAATTTTTAAGTTTATTTACTTTTAATTTTTATTTAATTTAGGTTTAGGTTTATTTTTATTTATTTATTTAGGTTTTAGTATATTTAGTTTAGTTTAGGTTTAGGTTTATGATTATTTATTTAGGTTTAGGTTTAGTTTTATTTATTTATTTAGGATTAGGTTTAGTATTTATTTAGTTTAGCTTATTTTGTTTTGTTTTATTAGGTTTAGGTTTAAGTTTAAGTTTAGTTTAGGTTTATTATTATTTATTTATTTATTTTTTGTTTAGTTTATTTATTTATGTTTATTTTTTATTTAGTTTATTTTTATTTAATTTATTTTATCTTAGTTTATTATTATTATTTTTTTATTTTTTTTATTTTTAGTTCAGGTTTAGGTTTAAGTTTTTATTTTAGGTTTAGGTTTAGGTTTAGATTTTTATTTTATTTTATTTATTTATTTTATTTAATTTATTTTTATTTCTATTTAAGTTTAGTTTATTTTTAAGTTTAGGTTTAGGGTATAGATTTATTTAGTTTTAGTTTAGGTTTAGGTTTAGATTTTTTTAGTTTTGTTTATTTTATTTAGTTTAGGATTATTTATTTAGTTTAGTTTATTTTATTTATTTTGGTTTAGGTTTTCTTTAGTTTATTTTAGTTTAGTTCTTAGTTTAGTTTACTTAGTTTAGTTTAGGTTTATTTAGTTTATTTTTATTTTTATTTTTATTTATTTATTTTAGTTTAGGTTTATTTAGGTTTAGGTTTATTTAGTTTATTTTTTTATTTATTTAGGGTTTAGGTTTAGGTTTAGGTTTAGTTTAGGTTTTATTATTTAGTTTAGTTTATTGAGTTTAGTTTTATATATTTAGGTTTAGTTTAGGTTTTTTTTATTTAGTTTAATTTATTTAGTTAGTTTAGGTTTAGGTGTAGATTTAGGTTTTATTTAGGTTTAGGTTTAGATTTATTTTATTTAGTTAGGGTTTATTTAGTTTGGGCTTAGGGTTTAGGTCTAGTTTTGTTTAGGGTTTATTTTTAGGTTTAGGTTTATTTTAGATTTATTTTTAGTTTAGTTTATTTAGTTTAGTTTATTATTTAGTTTATTTTAGGTTTAGCTTTGTTTTACTTATTTATTTTATTTAGTTTATTTTTTAGCTTTTATTTTAGGTTTTAGGTTTAGGTTTAGGTTTAGGTTTATTTATTTAGTTTAGGTTTTAGTTTATTTAGTTTAGGTTTAGGTTTATTTAGTTTCGGCTTAGATTTATGTTTAGATTTAGGTTTTAGGTTTTAAGTTTTTTTATAGGTTTATTCCATTTAGTTTATTTTATTTAGTTTCAATTTAGGTATTTAATTATTTAGTTTATTTTGGTTAAGGATTAGGTTTATTTATTTAATTTTTTAGGTTTATTTTTTTAGTTTAGGTTTAGGTTTATTTATTTTGGTTTATTTTTAGTTTTGTTTAATTAGTTCTATTTTGTATTTAGGTTATGGTTTAGGTTTATTTAGGTTTAGGTTTAAGTTTATTTTACTTTTAGTTTATTTATTTATTTTTATTTTTTTTATTTATTTTAGGTTTAGGTTTAAGTTTAGGTTTTAGGTTTATTTATTTAGGTTTAGGTTTATTTAGTTTAGTTTAGGTTTATTTATTTAGTTTATTTTAGTTTAAGTTTAGGTTTAGGTTTTATGTTTAGGTTTAGGTTTAGATTTATTTAGTTTAGTTTAGGTTTATTTATTTTATTTTTTACTTGGTTTAGTTTATTTATTTATGTTTAGGTTTAGGTTTAGGTGTATTTAGGTTTATTTCTTAGTTTAGGTTTAGGTTTATTTAATTTTTTATTTAATGATAGTTTAGGTTTAGGTTAAGGTTTATTTTATTTAGTTCAAGTTTAGGTTTAGGTTTAGGTTTATTTAGTTTAGTTTATTTTGTTTATTTAGTTTAGGTTTAGGTTTAGTTTAGGGTTATTTAGGATTAGGTTTTGGTTTAGGTTTAGGTTCATTTTAGTTTATTTAGTTTAGGTTTAGTTTTCAGTTTATGTTTAGGTTTAGGTTTAGGTTTTATTTATTTAGGTTTAGGCTTTAGGTTTATTTAGGTTTAGGTTTAGGTTTAGGTTTAGGCTTATTTAGTTTAGTTTAGGTTTATTTATTTTCTTTTTATTTAGTTTAGTTTATTTATTTAGGGTTAGGTTTATGTTTAGGTTTAGGTTTATTTAAGTTTATTTTTTTTAGTTTAGGTTTATTTATTTATTAATTTTATTTTACTGCATGTTTTGGTTTAGGTTTAGTTTAGGTTTATTTAGTTTAGTTTATTTTATTTATTTAGTTTAGGTTTAGGTTTAGGTTTATTTAAGTTTAGGTTTAGGTTTAGGTTTAGGTTTAAGTTTATTTTTATTTATTTAGTTTAGGTTTAGGTTTAAGTTTACATTTAGGTTTAGGTTTAGGTTAAGTTTAGGGTTTAGGTATAAGTATAGGTTTTATTTAGGTTTATTTTGTTTAGTTTATTTATATTTTAGTTTATGTTTATTTAGGTTTATGTTTATGTTTAGGTTTAGGTTTCTTTTATTTAGTTTATTTATTTAGTTTATTTTACTTTTTTAGGTTTATTTAGTTTATTACTTTAGTTTATTATAGTTTAGGTTTAGGTTTTGGTTTATTTTTATTTAGTTTATTTTAGGTTTAGGTTTATTTAGTTTAGTTTATTTTAGTTCAGTTTAGGTTTATTTATTTAGTTTAGTTTATTTAGGTTTAGGTTTAGGTTTATTTTAGGTTTTAGTTTATTTATTTAACTTTTTTGTTTAGTTTAGCCTAGTTTATGTTTAGGTTTAGGTTTAGGTTTATTTTTTTAGTTTGGTATATTTTTAGTTAAGTTTATGTTAAGGTTTATTTTAGATTTAGGTTTAGGTTTAGGTTTATTTATTTTTAGTTTAGTTTAGGTTTATTTTATTTAGGTTTAGGTTTTGGTTTTATTTACTTAGTTCAGGTATATGTTTAGGTTTATTTTAGTTTAGATTTAAGTTTAGGTTTAGGTTGAGGTTTAGGTTTAGGTTTTATTCAGTTTATTTTATTTTAGTTTAGGTTTAGGTTTAGGGTTATTTTAGTTTTGGTTTAGTTTAGTTTAGGTTATTTATTTAGTTTAATTTAGTTTGTTTATTTTAAGTTTAGGTTTGGGTTATTTTAGGTTTATTTTAATTTAGTTTAGTTTAGGTTTATAAGTTTATTTAGGTTTAGGTCTAGGTTCTATTTTTTAGTTTAGTTTAGGTTTAGGATTAGTTTAAGTTTATTTAGTTTATTAAATTTAGATTTTTTTTAGTTTAAGTTTAGGTTTATTTATTTAGTTTAGGTTTATTTAGGTTTAGGCTTAAGTTTAGGTTTAGGTCTATTTATTTAGTTTAGTTTATTTATTTTAGTTTATTTATTTAAGTTTAGGTTTAGGTTTAGATTTATTTTTATTTTAGGTTTATTTAGGTTTATTTATTTAGGTTTAGGTTTATTTTTATTTAGTATAGTTTATTTAGTTTATATATGTTCAGGTTTATTTAGTTTCAATTTATTTATGTTTTGGTCTATTTAGTTTAGTTTAAGTTTAAGTTTAGGTTTAGGTCTATTTTATAAGTTTAGGTTTATTTAGTTTAGGTTTAGGTTTATGTTTATTTACTTATTTAGTTTAGGTTTAGGTTTATTTTAGTTTAGTTTAGTTTATTCATTTAGGTTTATATTTAGGTTTTGGTTTAGGTTTAGGTTTAGGTTTTAGTTTATTTAGGTTTAGGTTTAGGTTTATTTTAGTTTTGGTTTTAGGTGTAGGTTTAGGTTTAGGTTTATTTTAGGTTTTATTTAGTTTAGTTTATTTTAGTTTAGGTTTATTTTATTTAGTTTAGGTTTAGGTTTATTTCATTTATTTTAATTTAGTTTAGTTTAGTTTAGGTTTAGGTTTAGATTCTAGGTTTCTTTAGTTTAGTTTATTTAGTTTAGGTTTGTTTTTATTTATTTTATTTAGTTTGTTTAGTTTATTTATTTATTTTAAGTGTAGGTTTATTTAGTTTATTTTTTTATTCTATTTATTATAATTATTTAGTTTAGGTTTAGGTTTAGCTTTAAGTTTATTTTATCTAGTTTATTTATTTTATTAGTTTATTTTATTTATTTTGGGTTTAGTTTAGTTTTTATTTAGTTTCCTTTTTTTTTTTTAGTTTATTTATTTTAGATTAGGTTTATTTATTTATTAATTTTATTTTTTATTTTAATTTATTTTTTAGTTTTAGTTTAGTTCATTTATTTATTTTTTTATTTATTTTATTTTAGTTTAGTTTATTTTATTTTTATTTAGTTTAGTTTATTTAGTTAGTTTAGGTTTTATGTTTATTTAGATTTTTTTAGTTTAGTTTATTTACTAGTTTATAGTTTAGTTTTGGTTTAGGTTTATTTTAATTTCTTTATGTTTAAGTTTAATTTTATATTTATTCAGTTTATTTATTTAGTTTAGTTTATTATTTTTTAGTTTTATTTATTTAGTTTATTTTATTAGTTTATGTTTTTTATTTATTTAATAGTTTAGTTTATTTTGGAGTTTAAGTTTAGTTAATTTAGTTTAGTTTATTTATTTATTATTTTAGGTTTTAATTTATTTTAGTATTTATTTATTTAGTTTAATTTTAATTATTTAGTTAGTCTAATATTAGTTTATTTATTTTATTTAATTTAGTTTTTATTTTAGTTTAGGTTTAGTTTATTTAGTTTAGTTTATTTAGGTTTAGTATTTAGTTTAGTTTAGTTTATTTATTTATGTAGTTTAGTTGAGGTTTATTTAGTTTATTTTTAGTTTAGTTTATTTTATTTTGTTTATTTTATTTATTTGGTATTTATTTATTTTTATTTAGTTTATTTTAGTTTAGTTTATTTATTTTAGGTTTAGTTTTTTTTGGTATTTTTTAGATATTTAGTTTAGTTTATTGAGGTTTTAGTTTAGATTTTGTCAGTTTAGGTTTATTTATTGTATTTAGTTTAGGTTTATTTTAGGTTATTTATTTTATTTATATTTAAGTTTAGTTTATTTTATTTTATGTTTTATATTTTATTTATTTAATTTAGTATTTAGGTTTAGTATTTAGTTTAGTTTATTTATTATTTATTTTAGCTCATTTAGTTTTTAGTTTAGTTTTAGGTTTAGTTTACATATATTAGTAAGTTTAGGTTTTAATTTATCATTTAAGTTTAGCCAGGTTTGGGCTCAGTTTAGCTAGTTAGTTTAGTATTTTATTTTAAGTAGTTTAGTTTAGGTGTGGTTTAGGTATTTTAGTTTATTATTTAGTTTATTTATTTAGTTTAAGTTTAGTTTATTTATTTTATTTTATTTAGTAGTTGGTTAGTATATATTTATTTAGATTTATTTTTTATTTTATTTTGTTTATTTTTGGTTTATTTATTTTAGTTTATTTTGGGTTTATTTAATTTAGATTTTAGTTTCTTTATTTAGTTTCTTTATTTAGTTTATTTTTGTTTAGTTTATTTTATTTATTTTAGTTACTCTAGGTTTAGGTTTATTTAGGTTTCATTTTAGTTTATCTTATTTATTTTTAGGTTTAAGTTTTTTAGATTTTAGCTTAGTTTGGTCCAGTTTAGTTTAGCTTAGTTTAGTTTAAGTTTTATTTTATTTTATTTAGGTTTGGGTTTATTTATTTAGTTTATTTTTCTAGTTTATTTAATTTAATTTATTAATGAGTTTATTTATTTACTTTAGGTTTAAGTTTTATTTTATTTAATTTAGTTTAGTTTAGTTTACTTTTTATGTTTTGCTTAGTTTAGGTTTTTATTTTATTTAGGTTTATTTATTTATTTTAGTTTAAGTTTTAAGTTTTATTTAATTTATTTATTTAGTTTTTTTACCTAGTTTATTTAGGTTTAGGTTTATTTTATTTATTTATTTAGTTTATTTTATATTTAGTTTATGTTTAGGTTTGGTTTAGGTTTATTTTAGTTTATTTTATTTAGTTTAGTTTATTTTAGATTAGGTTTAGGTTTATTTAGTTGAAGCTTAGGTAGCTTTAGTTTTAGGTTTTATTTTAGTTTAGGTTTATTAATTTAAGTTTAGTTTAGGTTTAGTTTTGATTTAGGTTTTATTTAGGTTTCAATTTAGGATTATTAGGTTTAGTTTATATTATTTTATTTTTTTAGTTTCATTATTTTAGTTTTTTATTTAGGTTCATCTAGGTTTAGTTTTATTTTTATTTTTTTTTTAGGTTTAGGTTTCAGCTTTTATTTTTAGTTTATGTTTAGGTTTATTTTATTTTAATTTTGGTTTATTTATTTAGTCTGTTTAGTTTTATTTATTCTTTATTTTATTTTATTTACATTTAGTTTATTATTTATTTTTTTAGTTTAGGTTTAGGTTTATTTAGTTTAGGTTTATTTATTTTATTTTATTTTAGTTTATTTTACTTATTTATGTTTAGGTTAATTTAGTTAAGGTTTATTTTTGTTTAGTTTAGTTTAGTTTAGTTTGTTTATTTATTTAGTTTATTTTTAGGTTAGGTTTATTTATTTAGTTTAGTTGTAATTTATTTAGTTTATTTTTAAGTATAGTATATTTAGTTTAGTTTATTTTATTTTAGTTTAGGTTTAGTTTTATTTAGGTTTACTTAGATTATTTTAGTTTAGTTTATTTACTTCAGTTTAGGTTTTGGTTTAGGTTTTGATTTTAAGTTAGTTTTATGTCTAAGTTTAATTTTATATTTATTTAAGTTTAGGTTTATTTATTTAGTTTAGTTTATTTAGTTTATTTTATTTAGTTTATGTTTAAGTTTTATTTAGTTTAATTTAGTTTAGTTTTGTTTATTTTTGGCTTTAGTTTAGTTTAGTAATTAATTTGGTTTATTTATTTATTTATTTTTAGTTTAGTTTTAATTTTTTTATGTAGTTTATTTATTTAGTTTCATTTATTTTATTTATTTAGTTTATTTTTAGTCTATTTTATTTATTTATTTTATTATTAATTTAGTTTTATTTTAGTTTATTTATTTGTTTAGTTTATTTAGTTTATTTATTTAGTTTAGTTTATTTTGGGATTTAGGTTTATTTTAATTTTAGGTTTAGGTTTTAGGTTTAGATTTTATTTAGTTTATTTATTTAGGTTTTTGTTTATTTATTTTATTTATTTTATATATATTTTTAGTTTAGGTATTTAGTTATTTAGGTTTTAGGTTTTTTTTTTTTGGTTTTTAGTTTAAGTTTATTTTAGATATTTAGTTTTATTTAAGTTTAGGTTTATGTTTATTTACTTTTTTAGATTTAGGTTTAGGTTTATTTAGGCTCATGTTTATTTAGTTTAGCTTATTATTTTTTAGTTCATTTATTTTAGTTTTATTTATTAAGTTTAGTTTATTTTATTTTATGGCAAGATCATTTTATTTAGTTTATTTAGTTTTATTTTTTTTATTTTTAGTTAGTTTTTTATATTTAGTTTTTGAAGTTTAGTTATTTTTTTTTAGTTTAGGTTTATTTTGTTTAGGTTTATTTAGTTTAGTTTAGTTTAGGTTTATTTGTTTATATATTTTAGGTTTAGTTTAGGTTTATTTTAATTTAGTAATGATTTATAGTTTAGGTTTAAGTTTGGGTTTCAGTTTTATTTTATTTTAGTCAGGTTTTAGTTAAGTTGTTTTAGGTTTAGTTTAGCCAGGTTTATTTTAGGTTACATTTATTTAGTTTAGTTTTAGTTTAGGTTTATTTTGTTAGTTTGTTTATTTTAGTTCATTTTATTTATTTTAGTTTAGGTTTAGTTTTTATTTTATTTATTTTATTAGTTTATTTTATCTTTGTGTTTAGGTTTTAGGTTTATTTTTATTTATTAGTCTATTTTAGTTTAGTTTAGTTTTTATTTTATTTTTTTATTTATTTAAGTTTAGTTTATTTATTTAGTTTTGGTTTATTTAGTTTATTTTTTGTTTAGTTTATTTTATTTATTTTAGTTTAGTTCATTTTAGGTTTAGGTTTATTTTAGGTTTCATTAGTTTAACTTATTTAGCTTAGTTTAGGTTCAGGTTTAAGTTTAGATTTTAGCTTAGTTTGGTTTGGTTAGCTTTATTTTTTTAGTTTCTTAAGTTTTATTTTATTTTTTATTTTGTTTTTTATTTATTTAGTTTATTTTTTTAGTTTATTTAATTTAATTTATTAATTGAGTTTATTTATTTAGTTTAGTTTAAGTTTTATTTTATTTTATTTTATTTAGTTTAGTTTTTTGTTTTAGGTTTAGGTTTAGTTTATTTTTATTTAGTTTATTTATTTATTTTATTTAGTTTTTTTATAGTTTAGTTTTATTATTTATTTATTTAGTTTATTAGTTTATTTTAGGTTTAGGTTTATTTTAATTTTATTTATTTAGTTTATTTTATTTTTATTTTTTTTTTTAGTTTATTTAGGTTTAGTTTTATTTAGTTTAGGTTTAGTTTTATTTTAGTTAAGGTTTAGGTTTAGGTTTAGGTTTTATTTTAGTTTAATTAATAGTTTAGTTTAGTCTTATTTTTATTTAGGTTTTTTTGTTTATTAGGTTTGGTTTATATTATTTTATTTTTTTATTTTTAGTTCATGTTTATTTTAGTTTAGGTTTTTTTTAGGTTTATCTAGGTATAGTTTATTTTATTTTAGGTTTTAGGTTTTAGGTTTTTTTATTAAGGTTTTATTTATGTTAAGGTTTATTTTCTATTTTAATTTTGGTTTATTTATTTAGTTTTGGTTTAGTTTAGATTTATTCTTTTTATTTTTATTTAGTTTATTTTAGGTTCATTTATTTATAGTTTAGGTTTTATTTAGTTGTTTAATTTTATTTTAGTTTATTTTATTTATTTATGTTAGTTAATTTAATTTAGTTTAGTTTTATGTTTAGGTATAGGTTTAGGCTTATTTTAGTTTAGTTTAGTTTAGTTTGTTAATTTATTTAGTTTATTTTAATGTTAGGTTTATTTATTTAGTTTAGTTAATTTATTTAGTTTATTTTTAAGTTTATTTTATTTAGTTTAGTTTATTTTAGTTTTGGTTTTTAGGTTTATTTAGGTTTATTTTAGTTTAATTTAATTTAATTTATTTAGTTTATTTTAGTTTATTTATTTAGGTAGTTTTAGTTTTATTTTTATTTATTTTATTTTATTTTATTTTATTTTATTTTAGTTTGGTTTCATTTATTTTATTTAGTGTTTATTTTATTTATTTTTATTTTTTTTATTTTATTTATTTATTTTATGTTTATTTATTTATTTATTTATTTTTTTTTTAGTTTAGGTTTAGGTTTAGTTTATGTTTTATTTATTTATTTTAGTTTAGATTTAGCCAGTTTTATTATTGGTTTCAGTTTTTTAGGTTTATTTAGTGTTTAGCGTGTTTAGGGTTTTTTTATTTTTTATTTATATTTTATGTTTAGTTTAGGGTTTAGTTTAGGTTTAGGTTTAGGTTTATATTTATTTTAAGTTTTATGTTTATTTTATTTAGGTTTAGTTTAGTTTGATTTATTTAGTTTTAGCTGTGTATATGTTTATTTTAGATTTAAGTTTATGTTTAGATGTTTAAGTTTAGGTTTTATTTAGTTTATTTTATTTTTAGTTTAGATTTAGGTTTAGTTTATTTCAATTTAGGTTTAGTTTATTTAGGTTTTTTTTATTTAGTTTAGTTTATTTTATTTTAGGTAGGTTTAGGATTATTTGGTTTTAATTTAATTAGTTTAGTAGGTTTTAGGTTTATTTATTTTAGCTAGTTTTTTAGTTTAGTTTAGGTTTTAGTTTAGTTTATTTTAGTTTATTATAGGTTTTTTTTTTTAGTTTAGGTTTTTTTATTTAGTTTATTTATTTTAGTTTATTTTAGTTTAGGTTTAAGTTTTAGTTTAGTTTATTTATTTAGTTTATTTAGTTTAGTTTATTAATTTTAGTTTATTTATTTAGTTTTAGTTTAGTTTATTTATTTTATTTTATTTAGGTTTATTTTATTTTTTATTTTATTTTTTTTATTTAGTTTAGTTTTTAGTTTATTTAGTATAGGTTTATTTAGTTTTATTTTGTTTATGTCTATTTAGTTTAGCTTAAGTTTAAGTTTAGTTTAGTTTATTTTATAGTTTTAGGTTTATTTAGTTTAGTTTAGTTTAAGTTTATTTACTTTCATTTTAGATTTAGGTTTAGATTTTTTATTTAGTTTTTAGTTTATTTTATTTAGATTTATATTTAGTTTTGGTAGTTTATGTTTTAGTTTATTTAGTTTAGGTTTTTTATTAGTTTTTTAGGTTTATTTTTTAGTTCATTTTAGGTTTTATTTATTTAGTTTATTTATTTTAGTTTGTGTTTATTTAATTTATTTTAATTTAATTTAGTATTTTAGTTTAGGTTTATATTTTTAGGTTTACTTAGTTTAGGTTTGTTTTGTTTATTTTATTTAGATTGTTTAGTTTTTATTTATTTATTTTAGTATTTTATTTAGTTTATTTTATTTTATTCTATTTATTTTCTTTATTTAGTTTAGGTTTAAGTTTATTTTATCTAGCTTATTTATTTTATTAATTTATTTTATTTATTTTGGGTTTAGGTTTAGGTTTAGGTTTATGTTTTTTTTAGTTTAGTTTATCTTAGTTTAGGTTTATTTAGTTTAGTTTAGTTTAGGTTTATTTATTTATTAAATTTATTTTTATTTTAGTTTATTTTTAATTTTGTTTAGGTTTAGTTTATTTATTTAGTTATGTTTATTTAGTTTATTTCTAGTTTAGGTTATTTTATTTTTATTTAGTTTAGTTTAGTTTAGGTTTAGGTTTAGGTTTAGGTTCAAATTTTGATTTAGTTTAGGTTTAACTTTAATTTTATATTTATCTAGGTTTAGGTTTATTTATTTAGTTTAGTATATTTAGTTTATTTTATTTAGTTTACGTTTAGGTTTTATTCAGTTTAATTTAGTTTAGTTTATTTTATTTTATGTTTAGTTTAAGTTTGGTTTAGTTAATTTAGTTTAGTTTATTTATTTATTTTACTTTTAGGTTTTAATTTTATTTAGCTTATTTTATTTAGTTTAGTTTTATTTTATTTTATTTAGTTTAGTTTAGTCTAGTTGAATTAAGTTTAGGTTTATTTTATTTAATAATTTTGTTTTTTTAAATTTGTTTAGGTTTTGGTTTAGTTTTATTTAGGTTTAGGTTTATTTAGTTTAGTTTAATTAGTTTAGTTTATTTTTAGCTTTTGTTTTAGTTTATGTTTAGTTTAGGTTTAGGTTTAGGTTAGTTTAGGTTTATAGGCTTATTTAGTTTAGGTTTATTTTATTTAGGTTTTATTTATTTATTTTAGTTTATTATATTATTATTTTAGTTTAGCCATGTTTATTTTAGTTTAGGTTTATTAGGTTATCAAGTTTAGGTTTATATTTATTTTTTTAGCTTTAAGTTTAGGTTTAATTTAGGTTTATAGTTTATTTGTTTATTTTATTTTATTTATTTAGTTTAGGTTTTGGTTTTATTTTGTGTCTTATTTTATTTTATTTATTTTATTTAGGTGTATTTATTTTAGTTTATTTATTTAGGTTTAGGTTTATTTTAATTTATTTATTTAGGTTTATTTTATTTAGTTTAGTATTTTATTTACTTTAGCTTTTTTTAGCTTAGTATTTAGCTTTTATATTTAGTTTATTTTAGCTTCAGTTTTATTTTTTTTTTAGGTTTATTTAGTTTTAGATTAAGTTTAGTTTAGCTTCTTTATTTATATATTAGGTTTTAGGTTTATTTATTTTAATTTAGTCTATATTTAAGTTTAGGTTTAGGGTTTAGGTTTAGGTTTAGTTTTTAGTTTTATTTAGTTTAGGCTTTAGTTTATCTAGTTTAGGTTTAGTTTTATAGGTTTATTTTTAGTTATGCTTAGTTTAGTTAGTTTAGTTTATTTATTTTAGTTTAGTTTATTTAGTTTATAATATTTTATTTTATTTATTTTGTTTAGCAGTTTAGGATATATTTATTTAGTTTATTTATTTTATTAGTTTATTTTATTTTGTTTAGGTTTTAGGATTAGTTTAGTTTTGGTTTATTTAGTTTAGTTTATTTTAGTTTTAGGTTTATTTAGTTTAGTTTTATTTTATTTTTAGTTTAGTTTATGTTTAGTTTATTTATTTAGTTTTGCTTATTTAGTTTATTTTATTTATTTTAGTTTCAAGTTTATTTATTTAGGTTTTATTAGTTTTATTTATTTAGTTTAGTTTAGTTTAGGTTTAGGTTTTATTTTATTAGTTTAAGTTTATGTTTAGGTTTATGTTTAGGTTTAAGTTTTATTTTATTTTTATTTAGGTTCAACTATTTATGTTTAAGAATATTTGTTTATTTTAGTTTTTTTTAGTTTATTTAATTTAATTTATTAATTAAGTTTATTTATTTAGTTTAGGTTTTAGATTTATTTAATTTAATTTATTTTAGTTTAGTTTATTTTTATGTTTAGGTCTAGGTTTAGGTTTATTTTATTTAGTGTATTTTATTTATTTTAGTTTAGGTTTTAAGTTTTATTTAGTTTTATTTATTTAGTTTAATTTAATTTAATTTTATTTTGTTTTAGTTTACTAGTTTATTTAGGTTTAGTTTATTTTATTTATACTTATTTAGTTTATTTTATATTTAGTTTATTTTAGGTTTGGTTGGTTTATTTGTTAGGTTTTATTTAGTTTAGTTTATTTTTTAGTTTAGGTTTAGGTTTTATTTTAGTTTAGCTAATTAATTTGTTTAGTTTAGGTTTAGTTCGATTTAGTTTTATGGTTCAAGTTTATTTAGTTTAGGTTTATTTATTTTAGTTTATATTATTTTAATTTTTTTAGTTTTATGATGGTTATTTTAGTTTAGGTTTATTAAGTTAATTTAGGTTATATTTATTTTATTGGTTTAGGTTTATAGTTTCTTTTATTAAGGTAGTTTATTTTTATTTTAATTTAGGTTTATTTATTTAGTTTTAGGTTTAGTTTAGATTTATTCTTTATTTTATTTTTTTTAGTTTTATTTAGTTTTAGTTTTTATTTATTTTTATTTTAGTTTAGTTTAGGTTTTATTTATTTTAGTTTAGTTTAGTTTATTTTATTTTATTTTATTTAGTTATTTATGTTTATGTTAATTTAATTTTAGTTTTAGTTTTTAGTTTATTTTATTTTAGTTTAGTTTAGTTTATTTTATTTTATTTTTATTTATTTTTTTTTTAGTTTATTTATTTAGTTTAGTTTATTTTATTTTACTTTTTATTTACTTTGGTTTATTTAGTTTAATTTATTTAGTTTATTTTATTTATTTTTTATTTTATTTTAGTTTAGGTCTTGGTTTAGTTTAAGTTTAGTTTAGGATTAGTTTAGTTTATTTTATTTTATTTTATTTTAGTTTAGGTTTATATTTAGTTTCATTTATTTTATTTAGTTTATTTATTTTATTTATTTTTATTTTATTTTATTTTATTTATGTTTATTTATTTATTTATTTATTTAGTTTGTTTTAGGTTTATTTATTTTTAGTTTAGTTTAGCTTTAGAGTTTAGGCTCAGTTTCATGTTTAGGTTTAGGGTTTAGTGGTTTAGTGTGGGGGTTGCATGCAGGGTTTTTTTAATTTTTTTTAATATTTTATGAGGGGTTCTGGGTTGGTAGGGTTATAAGTTTAGGGTTTAGAGTTTAGGTTTTTTTTTAAATTAAGTAAACCAGCTTTAGCTTATATTTAGTTTACTCTTATTTATTTTATATTTTAGTTTTATTTTATTTAGGTTTATTTTATTTATTTTATTTAGTTTATTTCTTTAGTTTTATTTATTTTAGTTTAGGTTTTCATTTTAGTTTATTTTTTTAGTTTAGTTTAGTTTCTTGTTTATTTTTTAGTTAATGTTATTTTATTTTTTTTTTAAATTTTTTATTTTAGTTATTTTAGATTTTATTTTATTTTTTAGGTTTAGTTTTAGATTTATTTTTTAAGTTTTATTTTTTTAGTTAAGGTTTATATTAATTTTAGTTTATTTTATTTTTTTTAGGTTTAGTGTATATTTTAGGTTTTTTTATTTTATTTAGTTTATTTATTTTATTTTAGGTTTATTTTATTTTGTTTATTTAAGTTTACATTTTTTTTTTTTAAGGTTTTACATTTTATTTTTTTTATTTATTTTAAAGTTTTCTTTAAGGTTTTTTTAGGTTTAGGTTTTTTTTTAGTTTTACCATTTTATTTTAGGTTTTTATTTTATTTTTATTTTTGATTTTATTTTATTTAGGTTTTATTTTAGGTTTATTTTATTTAATTTAGTTTTAGCATGGGTTTTATTTATTTTAATTTTAGTTTGTTTTTTTATTTTACTTTACCTTTAAGGTTTAGTTTAGGTTTAGGTTTTAATTTAGGTTTTATTTTATATTTATTTTATTTAAGGTTTAGGTTTTAGGTTTATTTTTTATTAAGGTTTAAGTTTTAGTTTTTGTGTTTTTGGTTTAATCAGTTTAGGTTTGTGGTTTTATTTGTATTTTAGGGGTCAGTGGTAGGGTTTTAGTGGTTTGTGGTCAAGTTTAGGGTTAGTGGTTTATTTATTTATTTTATTTTTTAATTTATTTTAAATTAAGCAAACCCATTTAATTTTTATTTATTTATTTATTTTATTTTTAATATAGTTTATTTTTTTATTTAGGTTTATTTTTTGTTATTTTAGTTTATTTATTTATGTTCATTTATTTTTAGTTTTATTTTATATTTTACGCTTAGGTTTAGGTTTAGGTATTTTTTTATTTTTATTTTTTTATTTTATTTTTTTAGTTTAGTTTAGGTTTTTGTTTTATTTTTTTGGGTTTAGGTTTTAGTTTTATTTTAGGTTTATTTTTTGGTTTTATTTTTAATTTAGGTTTAGGTTTATTTTAGTTTATTTAGTTTATTTAGGTTTAGTTTAGGTTTAGTTTAGATTTAGGTTTTATTTATTTTAGTTTTAGGTTTATTTTATTTTATTTTAGTTTAGGTTTTTTTTTTGTAGTTTAGGTTTAGGTTTTATTTTTATTTATTTTGAGGTTTTCTTTTTTGGTTTATTTATTAGGTTTAGGTTTTTTTTTAATTTTCATTTTATTTTATTTTAGGTTCATTTTATTTTTATTTTAGGTTTAGTTTTTATTTTATTATGTTTTTTATTTTTTAATTTAGTTTAGGTTTTTATTTATTTTATTTTAATTTAGTTTTTTTAGGTTTAGGTTTAGGTTTTAGTTTATATTTTTATTTATTTTATTTTGGTTTAGGTTTTAGTTTATTTTGGTTTATGTTTTTTTTTATATAAGCAAACCATCCAAGGCAAAATAGTCCATAGTGATCCAGGTCCTGCACCAAATAAACAGTGAAAGCAGCCAACCAATAGCCAACCCACCAAATAAAACCCACAATAGACCAATCACATAAAGCCAACAACCTAGAAGTTATAGCAGGGTCAATGGCCAAGCTAAAAAAAGCAAGCAGTAACTCCACCAAAGCCACCAACAAAAGGAAGAGAAACACAAAAAAGGAGCAGTCAACATGAATAGGGGTAACAACACAACCCAACAATACAATCCCAAAGGCATAACAACAACCCATGACTATCTCCAGAGCACTAGCAATTCAAATCCAAGGGCAAAACCTCCACCCAAATAACAAAATAGTAGAATATAAGCAGCACTAGAGAGAGGAAAGCCATAGGGAGACCAAGAGGGCATCCAGAAATTACCATCAAAACCACCACCAAGGCAGCAGGAAAAACACCAAATCCAGCACCACCGACCAAGAGGCAAATATCAGGAAACAAGGACATCAAAATAAATAAGAGGGATTCAATACCAACAACCAACTTAAATCCCAAAACACCAAGCTAGGGCATAGACATCTAAGGTAAGATGGCATCCAATCCCAAGTCACCAAGCAAGAGAGAGCTCAACAAGCCCTCAGCAAACACTAGGCTAATCTAATTAGAAGAGCAACTGCCAACAAACCAGTAGGCATAGACAAAAAAAACCACAACCATATCCTCCAGTAAACAAAAACCCAATCTGGAAGAAAAAAGTACCACAAAGCAGCTGTCCTCATACCAATCAATTGATAAAACAACCAACAAAAAAACACCAACCCAAACTAGGAAAATAACCAAAAGAATTGAAAACAACCAAAGCTAAGAAAATCCTGAAGAGACCAATAGCTGCCACCCAACAACCAACCACAACAGCAGAAGTTCCAATTCAGTAAAGAGAGCAGCTAACCAAAATAAAAGGTTAACCCAATATAGAGCCCAAAATAGAGGGAAAGTACAACAGCAAGCATAGCCATAACCCACCTAGAGATCTCCAAAAAAACCAAGAAACAAAATTGGTAGTCACTCAACCAGACAAAAACCCAAAGTATAAAATGCCAAAGAGAACCACCCAACCACAAGCAGCAAATCAATGAGGAAAGGAATAAGGCCAGAGGGAAAGAAAGCCCCTTCCAAACTATATTGAGTGGACAATCACCACAAAAGAGAAAATAAGAGGGAAACAATTAGAAAAAAGCTACCTCCAATCCACAAGGCAGAGGGAAAAACCAACTAGCAGAAACTCCCAAGAGAAACCATGAAAGGAGAACATCAACCACCAAAAACCCCAAAACTAAGACAAAGTAGAAGAGACCAACAAACATAAAAAAAGGACCACCCAAAATAGTTAGGCAGATTGAAAAAGCAAATTTTAGCATCCAAACCAATCCAACCATAGAAAAATTCAATTCAAATAATGTAATAGGTTAAAAACCGAACTAACATCAATTAGTGTAAGGGGTAGGCCAAAATAGGCATATAACCAGAGACACCCAAAACATCACTAGCTGTGTGACAAAATGAGCCTAGCATTAGCCATAGAAAGAAAACCAGTAGTCTCAGAGGATAGGAAAATCAATTAAACTAAAACCAACAAGGCAACTTTCATATAAAGAGAGATTGACCAGCACCCTAAAGAAAATAGCAAAAACCACATTCTTGTGAGGGAAGCAAAAAAAAACAACCAAAAAATAGACTGAATAAAACCACCATAACAATATGATCAACAAAATAGTTGAAAGCTAAAATCTGAGGTAAGGTAGTCCAGTGTTATCCAGATTGACTAGTCCATGTAGATGCTTAAGTAAGCTATGGTTATCAAATAAAGTGAGCTCATTGCTCCCAAATTAGCGAAATCATCATAAGCATTACCTTCATGAAGAATGTGAAAATTTTGTAGCAAACTTGAGAAAGAAGCTTTTAGTGTTATTAAGAAGATAAAATAAAAGATTCCCCATTTTATTAGTATTGAACATATCAAGTAAAAGAAGAGCATCAACTTCAATCCAAATATTAAAGAGGCCTATGATTAAACAAATATCAATAGCTTTATTAACAACCATGAGCTCAGCATAAATAACAGAACAAGCTTTGAGGGGGTAGGCATAATCATAAATTACAGTACCTTTAGATTCCCTAAGAATTCCAGCATAACCATATTTGTTTGGGGAAATGGAACTATGAGTATTGATCTTAATAAAATATTCTTTAGGCTTAATCCAATGTACAATCTTAACACTCTTGTAGGAAGGGTCATCATGCAAAGTGATACCGAAATTTTTAGTCACAAATTTGTAACCGCTAAAATGAAGATTACTAATTAAATTTGCATTAAACAAAGCATGAATTTTTTCTTTCATTCTAGCAAGGATCCTTTTATGGTTCATAGGGATGCCTCGATATTTAGCATCATTTCTAAACATCCAAATGAACCAAATAAGGGCAATAGCAATTAAAACTTTCATATGACCTTTCATAGTTTATGGAAACAAACTTCAAGAAGTTGATATAAAAGAGAGCCATGAAAATAGTTAGTGTTAAATAAATCATCATACCATATCCAAAGTTTGTAAGTAATAACACCATTGACAAAAACATGATTAACATTTTCAATATGAAAGCAACATTAGCACTTGGAAGGTAAATAAAACCCTTTTAGCTAGAGCAAGCACTCTGAGAATGAAGTTATTCAAACTCCTTCAAAATAAATATAATAAGAAATGGGAATGATATTGTTCCAAAGTTTAATGAAAACATTAGAGGTGTTTTTTTATTTCTAATAAAATTCCAAACCTCTTTAAGAATGAAATCGCCATTGTAAAAGAGCTTGAAAATAATTTGATCAGGTTTATTAGAAAAGATAGTGATGTTGCAAAACTTGTCAAAAATAGTAATAGGAATGTAGTTCTCAAGTTTGTTTTCATTCTAATTATTATTAAGCCAAAAAGAGTTAACTTTGATGCTAGCAGTAAAGTGTGTAGATAAAAGGGAGTTGATAGAGCCATTACCAATCCAATTGTCTTGCCAAAAGAAAGAAGAGCCTGAATGAATACACCAAGATATTAAATATTCAACAACCCATTTAATGGAGCAAAGAATTTTCCAAATCGGAGAGTCACCAACTTTATAATCATAGATAAGAGGGTGTTTACCTTGGCAATAAAATGCTCTAAAAAATTATCAAGTTTAGGTTTTAGGTTTAGGGTTCAGGTTTTATATAAGGGTTTAGGGTTTTTGGTTTTTTTTAATCGAGAACAAATTTAGATTCAACATTTCTTTTTTTCAATTTCATCAACAAAGTAACACACCAAGTTTTCTAAGACACAAGCGATGACATAAGATAAAAAGGAGAACACATAGCAAGTCCAAAACACTAGATAATTAGAACCATCTCTAAGACATAGTAAATGGAATCAATTATTTCTTTTTTTCTCAGTTCCCATCAAAAAGATCAATCCACCATCATATCCCAATGTCCCTACCACCATGGTTTTGATGTTTATAAACCACTACTAACCACCACCTCCATATTGAATAAGAAATGCTATGATAAGCGCCACCTCCACCTTCCCTCCACCACTAGATCTAGACTAAGCTTGGTTCTTGATATTCTTAGGTCAAGGTTTTGCCCATTCTGGGTTTAGGTTTAGGTTAGGTTTGTAGGTTTTATGTTTTAGGTTTATTTTTTTAATTTTTATTACTGTTAGAGTTTGGGTTTAGTTTATGGTTTAGGGTTAGGGGGAGGGGGTTTAGGTTTAGTTGGGTTTTGAATTTAGGGTTTAGGTTTTAGGGTTTAAGGTTTGGTTTAGGGTTTAGGTTTAGGGTTTAGGGTTTTAGGATTTAGGGTTTATGGTTAAAAAATATAAATCGGTAGGTTTAGAGATTTATTTAATATATTTAGTTTATTTTATTTATTTAGGTTTAATTTTTATTTTATTTAGTTTATTTTTTTATAAGTTTAGGTTTTTATTTTATTTTATTTTTTAAGTTTAGGTTTAGTTTTGGTTTTAGTTAAGTTTTATTTTATTTTATCTTTTAAATAGGTTGTCTTTTTTTTATTTTAGGTTTGGGTTTAGGATTTTTTATTTTAGGTTTAGGTTTTACGATTTTATTTTAGGTTTATTTTTTTTGTTTTATTTTTTAGTTTAGGTTTAGGTTTAGTTTTAGTTTATTTTATTTTTATTTAGTTTAGGTTTATTCATTTATTTTAGGTTTAGTTTTTAATTATTAGAGTTTAGTTAATTTTAGTTTAGGTTTAGATTTATTTTATTTTTATTATTTTATTTTTATAGGTTTAGGTTTTATTTTTTTTATTTATTTCAGGTTTATTTTTTTTAGGTATATTTTAGTTTCTCTTTTCTTTATTTAAAATTTATTTTTATTTTATTTTGTTTAGTTTTATTTTTAGTTTTTTATTAAGGTTTATTTCAATTTTATTTTGTCAAGTTTAAATTTTTTTATATATTTTAATTAAGTTTATTTTTAGTTTAGGTTTTAAGTTTTTAGTTTAATTTTTATTTTTTATTTTTTATTTTTAATGTTTAGGTTTCTTTATTTTTTTAGGTTTATTAAATTTAGGTTTAAGTTTCTAGGTTTAGTTTAGGGTTTAGGGTTTAGGTTTTGGGGTTTGGTTTAAGGTTTATGGTTTAAGGTTATTTAGGGTTTAGTGTTTTCTTTAAGGTTTAGGAGGTTCTTAGGGTTTAAGGTTTAGAGTTTATGGTTAGATTAGTGGTTAGGTTTAGATTAGAGGTTAGGATTAGATTAGGGTTTAGGGTTTAGGGTTAGTTTAGGGTTTAAGATTTAGGGTTTTAGGGTTTAGGGTTTAGGGTTTAGGGATTAAGGTTTAGGGTTTAGGGTTTAACATTTTATTGGTTTAGGGTTTTTTTAGGATTTGTTTAGGGTTTATTAGTTTTAGGGTTTAGTTTGGGTTTGGGGTTTAGCTTTTAGGTTTTTTTTATTTTAGTTTTATTTTTAGGTTTATTTTAGTTTAGGTTTATTTTAGTTTATTTTATTTTATTTAGTTTTGGTTTAGGTTTACTTATTTTAGTTTAGTTTATTTTAATTTAGGTTTAAGTTTATTTATTTATTTATTTTATTTTTATATTAGGTTTAGTTTAGTTTTTAGGTTTATGTTTTGTTTTTTATTTAATTTAGGTTTATTTTTTTAGTTTTAGTTTTATTTAGTTTTCTTTTATTTTATTTTGGTTTATTTGGTTTTAGTTTATGTTTAGTTTTATTTTATTTGGGTTTTATTAGATTCATTTTACTTTTAAGTTTGTTAAGATTTTTATTTATTTTATTTTAGTTTATTTTAATTAATTAATTTTATTTTTAGGTTTAGGTTTAGTTATGGTTTAGGTTTTATTATTTTATTATTTATTTTATTTAGGTTTAGGTTTTTTTATATTTTATTTTAGTTTTATTTAATTTTGATTTAGGTTTTAGGTTTGGGGTTTAGGGTTTGGGGTTTAGGGTTTGTATAGTGTTTTAGGGTTGATTGGGTTTAGTGTTTCTTTGGGGTTTTAGGGTTTATGGTTTTGGTTTTGGGTTAGTATTTTTAAATTAAGTAAATGGTAGGTTTAGGTTTATTTAGTTTATTCTTTATTTATATTTATGTTTATTTTTTTATTATTTAGTTTATTTATTTATTTTAGTTTATGTTCTTATTTTAGTTTATATTTTAGATTTAGGTTTAGGATTTAGGTTTATTTTTAGTTGACTATTTTTTTTTTTAGGTTTAGGTTTAGTTTTTATTTTATTTTTTTAGGTTTAAATTTTAGATTTTTATTTTATGTTTATTTTTAGTTTTTTTATTTTCTTTATTTTAGGTTTAGATTTAGGTTTAGGTTTATTTTATTTTGGTCATTTCATTTTTATTTTAGGTTTAGGTTTTTTTTTAATTTAGGGTTTAGGTTTTATTTTTAATTTATTTTTTGGAATAATTTTTTAGTTTTAAAATTTTTTTTAGTTTTCGTTTTATTTTATTTTAGGTTTATTTTAGGTTTTATTTATTTTTATTTAGGTTTAGGGTTATTTTATTTTATTTACCTTAGGTTTAGGTTTTTATTTTTTAGTTTACTGTACATGTTTTAATTATTATTTATTTTTATGTATATTTTTCAGGCTTAGGTTTTTATTAGTTTTTATTTTATTTTTTTTAGATTGATTTTAATTTATTTTATGTTTAGGTTTTACTTTATTTAAGTTTTTTATTTTTCGATTTATTTTATTTTTTTAGTTTAGTTTAGGTTATTATTTATTTTATTTTAGATTTAGGTTTAGTTTAGGTTTAAGTTTTAGTTTAGGTTTTATTTTATTTTATTTTTATTTATTAAGTTTATTTATTTATTTTAGTTTTAGGTTTTATTTAGTTTAGGTTTAGGTTTTTATCTTTTTAGGGTGGTTTAGGGTTTAGGGTTAGTTTAGGGTTTAAGGTTTAGGGTTTAGGGTTAGTTTTAGGGTTTAAGGTTTTGGATTTAGTGTTTACGGTTTAGCATTTAGCGTTTAGCATATAATTTTTTTTAAATTAAGTAAAATGGTAGGTTTAGGTTTATTTTTTTAATTATATAAAAAATGAGCATGCATAGAGAAAATCAAAATCCCTAGATAACTAGAATCATCTCTATTGTAAAGAAATAATTCTATAAGTAGTTGATCGAATTGGTCGTTATTTAGTTTTTGTAGTTCCCATGAACCACCTAACATGAGTTGGGATCCATAATCATAGATCTATCCCTTACCACCATGGCAACCTTCTCCACTCTCGACCTTTGAACCGAGCCTCCAAACCCAAGAACCTTCACCACCATGATAGCTTTGCATCCATTGCCTCCACCGTAAGATCTAAGAGACTTTAGATGATGATGTTCACTGTAGGTTTCCCATTCTTAGCATTTAGGTTTACTTTTTAATTTAGTTAGCTAGCTTAGGTTTAGGTTTAGGGCTTGGGGTTTAGGGTTTAGGGTTTAGTGTTAAGGTTTAGGGTTTAGGTTTTAGGGTTTAGGGTTTAGGATTTTATGATTTATGCTTTTAAGGTTGGGGGTTTATGGATAAGATTTAGAGTTTAGGGTTTAGGGTTTAGGGATTAGGGATTAGGGTTTAGTGTTTAAGGTTTAGAATTTAGGGTTTAGGGTTTAGGGTTTATGCTTTTAGGTTAATGGTTAGGTTTAGGGTTAGGGTTTAGGGTTTAGGATTAGGGATTAGGGTTTAGTGTTTAGGTTTAGTTTAGGGCTTATAGTTTTTTTTAAGTAAATTGGTAAGTTTAGGTTTAATTATTTTATTTTATTTATTTTTTATTTATTTTAGTTTATTTTATTTTTTTATTTTAATTTAGGTTTATTTTTTATTTTAATTTAGTTTGGTATATTTATTTTAGGCTAGTTTATTTTAGTTTAGGTTTATTATTTCAGTTTATTTTTTAAGTTTAGTTTTAGGTTTAGGTTTATCTTTTAGTTTAGTTTTATTTTGGTTTTATTTTTTAGTTTTAGGTTTTATATTTTATTTTTAGGTTTAGGTTTAGGTTTTTATTTTATTTTTTTAGGTTTAGGTTTTAGATTTTTATTTTCAATTTAATTTGAGGTTTAAGTTTATTTTTAGCTTATTTTATTTTATTTATTTTATGGTTTAGGTTTAGTTTAATTTTAGTTTATGTTAAGGTTTTATTTATTTTAGTTTACTTTACCTTAGTTTAGGTTTAGTTTTATTTTATTTTATTTATTTTAGGTTTAGGTTTTCTTTTTAGTTTAATGTTTAGGTTTTATATTTTATTTATTTTTAGTTTTATTTTATTTTTATCTTATGTTTAGTTTATATTTTATTTAGGTTTCTTATTTTTAGGTTTATTTTATTTTTTTAGTTTAGTTTAGTTTTGTTTTAATTTTAGTTTAGTTTTAATTTTTTAATATATTTTAATTTTAGCTTTAGGATTTGGTTTATAGTTTAAGTTTAGGTTTTAGTTAGGTTTTATTTTATTTTATTTAGGTTTTTTTTTAAAAAAAATTATTTTTTATTTTATTTAGTTTAGGTTTTAGGTTTTTTAGGATTTAAGATTTAGGTTTAGGTTTAGGTTTAGGGTTATAGGTTTTAGGTTTAGGTTTAGTTAAGGTTTATAGTTTGATTTAGGGTTTAGGGTTTAGGGTTTAGGGTTTAGGTAGGGTTCAAGTTAATTTAGGGTTTAGGGTTTGATTGGTTTAGTGTTTATTTTATTTTTTTATTTATTTTTTTTTATTTAGGGTTTAGGTTTTGGGTTAGTTTAGGGTTAGGAGTTTAGGTTTAGTGTTTTGTAGGTTTAGGGTTGTAGGTTTAGGGTTTGGTTTAGGTTAGTTTTGGTTTAGAGTTTAGTTTGGTTTAGGTTTATATTTAGGGTTAGGGTTTTTTTTTATTGTTTTATTTTCTCAATTTTAAACTTTTAGGTTTAGGTTTATTTAGTTTATTTTTTTTTATTATTTTTTTTATTTTTATTTTGATTTTGGTTTTTTTTTTTTATTTTCTTAAGCTCATTTAATTTAGGTTTTTTATTTTTGTTCATTTTTTAGGTTTAGATTTAGATTTATGTTTATTTTTTACATTTATTTTATTATTTAGGTTTATGTTTTATTTTTTTTATTTTTAGGTTTAGGTTTTAGGTTTTTATTTTAGGTTTATTTTTAGGTTTTATTTTTTAGTTTAGGTTTAGATTTATTTCTGTCTTAATTTATTTTATTTAGTTTAGGATTAGGTTAAAGCTTAGTTTATTTTAGGTTTAGGTTTTGGTTTTATTTAGGGTTTAGGTTTAGGTTTAGGTTTAATTTATTTCTATTTTAG
This sequence comes from Cymbidium sinense, assembly GCA_021442155.1. Classification (NCBI taxonomy): domain Eukaryota; kingdom Viridiplantae; phylum Streptophyta; class Magnoliopsida; order Asparagales; family Orchidaceae; genus Cymbidium; species Cymbidium sinense. The sequence continues at coordinate 92,521 of JAKCPB010001374.1, read as the reverse complement.
GTTTAGGTTTTTTTTAAGTTTAGGTTTTATTTTTTATTTATTTTTTTTAGGTTTAAGGTTTTATTTAGTTTTTATTTTATTTTACTTTAGGTTTATTTCATTTTTATTATAGGTTTAGTTTTTATTTTTTTAGGTTTTTAATTTTTTAGTTTAGTTTAGGTTTTTATTTATTTTATTTTAGTTTAGTTTTTATTATTTTATCTTATTTTCTTTTCATATTTAGGTTTAGGTTTAGGTTGTAATTAATTTTTTATTTTATTTAGGTTTGGGATTTTTTATTTATTTTACATTTTATTTAGTTTATATTTTAGGTTTTATTTTATGTTTATTTTCAATTTTCTTTTCTAATTTAGGTTTGGGGTTATTTTAGTTTTTTTTTTAAATTTAGGGTTTAGGTTTAATTTATTTTAGGTTTAGGTTTAGGTTTTATTTATTTTAGTTTAATTTATTTTAGTTTATGTTTAGGTTTATTTTATTTTATTTATTTTATTCTTATTTTAGGTTTAGATGTTTTTTAGTTTAGGGTTTTGGTTTTATTTTTTATTTATTTTTAGGTTTAGATTTTTATTTATTTTTATTTTATTTATGTTTTTTATTCTTAGGTTTTTTTGTTTAGTTGGTTTTATTTATTTATTTTATTTTATTTTTATTAGTTTATTTTATTTTATTTTTAGGTTTTGGTTTATTTATTTATTTTATTTGTAAGTTTTAATTAGTTTATGTTTATGTTTTTTTTTAGGTTTTAGGGTTTAGGGTTTAATTTAGTTTAGGGTTTAGGGTTTTAAGGTTTTAGGTTTAGGGTTAGGGTTTAGGGTTTTGTGTTTAGGCTTTAGGGTTTAGGGTTTTTAGGGTTTATAATTTAAGGTTTAGGGTTTCAGTTTTGGGGTTTAGGGTATAGGGTTTAGGGGTTGTAGCTTTTATGGTTTGGGGTTTAAGGTTTAAGGTTAAGGGTTTAGGGTTTTAGGGTTTAGGGTTTAGGATTTTAGGATTTAGGGTTTAGTTGATTTAGGTTTGTTTTAGGTTTAGGGTTTAGGGTTAGGTTTTTAATTTATTTTTAATTTATTTTTTATTTAAGGTTTATGGTTTAGGCTTTGGTGTTTAGGGTTTGGGGTTTAGAGTTGTATGTTTACGATTGTACGTTTAGGATTTAAGATTTATGATTAGTTTTAGGGTTTATGGCTTAGGATTTAGGGTTTAGGGTTTAGGGTTTAGGGGTTTTTTTAATACAAAAAATTGTAGGTTTAGGTTTATTTAGTTTATTAAATTCATTATTTATTTATTTTTATCAGGTCTATTATTTATTTTTTACTTAGTTTAGTTAATTTATTTTAGGTTACTTTATTTTAGTTTGGCTTTTTTAATTTAGTTTATTTTTTAGGATAAGGTTTAGGTTTATGTTTATTTTTCAATTTAATTTTACTTTTATTTTATTTTTTTAGTTTAGGTTTCTTTTTTTTATTTTTAGGTTTAGGTTTAGGTTTACATTTTATTTTTTAGGTTAAGGTTTTAGGTTTTTATTTTTGGTTTATTTTTAGGTTTTATATTTTAGTTTAGGTTTTGATTTATTTTTAATTTATTTTATTTTACTTAGTTTAGGGTTTAGGTATAGTTTATTTTAGCTTTAGCTTTAGGTTTTATTTATTTTAGTTTAGTTTATTTTTGTTTAGATTTAGGTTTATTTTATTTTAGTTATTTTAGGTTTAGGTTTTTAGTTATTTTTTATTTGATTTTATTTTAGGTTTATTTTATTTTTCCTTTATATTTAGTTATTATTTTATTTTGGTTTTTTTAGGTTTATTTTATTTCTTAGCTTAGTTTGGTTGTTATTTATTTTATTTTTTTATATAATTTTAATTTTAGGTTTAGGTTTAGGTTTAGGTTTAGGTTTAGGTTTAAGCCTTAGTTTAAATTATTATTTAATTTAATTTAATTATTTATTTAGGTTTAGGTTTTTTTATTTATTTTATTTGTAGGTTTTATTTTGTTTAGGTTTAGTTTTTTTAAGTTTTTGAGGTTTAGAGTTTCTGGTTTATGGTTTAGGCTTAGGGTTTAGCATTTTAGGTTTTTGGGTTTGGGGTTTAGGGTTTATGGATTAGGCTTTTAGTGTTTAGGGTTTAGGGTTTAGGATTTTAGGGTTCAGGGTTTAAGGTTTAGTGTTCTAGGTTTAGGGTTTAGGGTTTAAGGTTTAGGGTATGTTTTAGGGTTTAGGGTTAGGATTTTTTTATGTTAAGTAAACTAGTCGGTTTAAGTTTATTTAGTTTATCTTTTATTTATTTTAGTTTATTTTATTTCTTATTTTTAATTATGTTTATTTTTTATTTTTATTTTTATTTATGTTTTTATTTAGTTTTTATTTTATTTTTATTTTTATTTATGTTTTTATTTAGTTTTTATTTAATTTTATTTTAGGTTTATTTTACTTTTGTTTTAGGTTTAATTTTTATTTTATTTAGGTTTTTTATTTATTAGTTTAATTTTGGTTTTATTTATTTTATTTTAGTTTAGTTTTTATTTTTATCTTATTATTTTTTTTATGTTTAGGTTTAGGTTTAGGTTAAGTTTATGTTTTCATTTTATTTTATATTTTATTTTATTTTGGTTTAGGTTTTTTATTTATTTTATTTTTAAGTTTTTAGCTCTTTAGCATTTAGGGTTTAGGGTTTAGGGTTAGTTTAGGGTTTAGGGTTTAGGGTTTGGGGTTTAGGGTTTAAGATTTCTTTAGGATTTAGGTTTAGGGTTTAAGGTTTAAGGTTAACAGGTTTTAGTTAGTTTAGTTTAGGGTTTAGCTTAGGGTTTAGGGTTAGTTTAATGTTATAAGTTTAGGTTAGTTTTAGGTTAGTTTAGGATTAGTTTAGGTTTTAGTTTTATGGTTTGGTTTTAGTGTTTAAGGTTTAAGTTTAGGTTTATTTTAGGAGTTTAGGTTTAGGAGGTTTAGGGTTTAGGTTTAGTGTTTAGGGTTTAGGGTTTATGATTTATAGTTTAGGATTTTGGATTTTAGGGCTTTGTCTTTAGGGTTTAGGGTTAAGGTTTTTTTTACTGTTTAAGGTTAGGGTTTTTTTTTTGTTTAAGGTTTAGGGTTCAAATTTTAGTTTAGGTTTCTTTTTAAAATAAGTAAACTGGTAGGTTTTAGTTTTTTTTTTAGTTTAATTTTAGGGTTTAGGGGGTCTTTTAATTTTAAATTAAATAATCCAGAAGGTTTAGGTTTATTTAGTTTATTATTCAAGTATTTTAGTTTTATTTTAATTTTTATTTTTTTTATTTTTTTATTTAGTTTAGTTTATATGTGTTTGGTTTATTTGTTTTAGTTTATTTTTTAGGTTTAGATTTAGGTTTATGTTTTTTTTTAGTTTAGTTTTATTTTTATTTTATTTTTTAGGTTTAGGTTTTAATTTTAAATTTTTAGGTTTAGGTTTAGGTTTCTATTTTCTTTTTTTAGGTTTAGGTTTTAGGTTTTTTTTTAGGTTTTAGTTTTTTAGTTTAGGTTTAGGTTTTTTTAGTTTATTTTATTATCTTTAGGATTTAGGTTTAGGTTTAGGTTTAGTTTATTTTAGGTTTATGTTTAGGTTTTATTTATTTTAGTTTAGATTATTTTAAGGTTTTATTTATTTTAGTTTATTTTATTTTATTTAGTTTATTTTATTTTATTTAGTTTAGGTTTAGTTTATTTTATGTTTTGGTTGAAGTTTTAGTTATTCTAGTTTAGTTTATTATAGTTTAGGTTTAGGTTTATTTTATTTTGTTTAATTTAATTATTTATCTTTTTTAAAATTAAGTAAACTGGTATGCTTAGATTTATTTAGTTTATTTTTTATTTATTTTAGTTTATTTTATTTTTTATTTTTATTTAGTTTCTTTTTTAGGTTTTGGTTTACGTTTAGGTTTATTTTTTAGTTCAGTTTTATTTTTATTTTATTTTTTTGGTTTAGATTTTAATTTTAATTTTTAGGTTTAGGTTTAGGTTTTATTTTATTTTTTTAGGTTTAGGTTTATTTTTAGTTTATTTTATTTTATTTAGTTTAGGTTTAGGTTTAGGTTTAATTTATTTTAGGTTTAGGTTTAGGTTTTATTTATCTAAGTTTAGTTTATTTTAGCTTAGGTTTATTTTATTTTATTTATTTTAGCTTTAGGTATTTTTTTTAAACTTAGGGTTTAGGGTTTAGGGTTTAGGGTTTAGGATTTAGGTTTCTAATTTAGGTTTAGTTTTAGGTTTTATTTTTTTAGTTTAGGTTTAGGTTTATTTTTAGTTTATTTTATTTTATTTAGTTTTGGTTTAGGATTAGGTTTAGTTTATTTTAGGTCTAGGTTTAAGTTTTATTTATTTAAGTTTAGTTTATTTTAGCTTAGGTTTATTTTATTTTGTTTAATTTAGCTTTAGGTTTTGTTTTAAACTTAGGGTTTAGGGTTTAGGGTTGTATGTTTTATGGTTTGGCATTTAGGGTTTAGGGTTTAGGTTTTAGGGTTTAGGGTTTAGGGTTTTAGGGTTTAAGGTTTTAGGGTTTAGGGTTTAAGATTTAGGGTTTAAGGTTTAGGGTTTAGGGTTTAGAGTTTTAGGATTTAATGTTTAGGGTTTAGTGTTGTATGTTTAGGGTTTAGGGTTTTGGTTTTTTATTTTATTTTATTTTTTTCTTGAGTAAACTAGTAAGTTTAGGTTTATTTAGCTTATTTTTATTTATTTTAGTTTATTTTACTTTTTGTTTGGGTTTATTTTTTATTTTTATTAGTTTATTTTGTTTAATTTAGATTTATTTACTTTAGTTTTAGTTTTTTATTTTAGTTTTCTTTTTAAATTTAGGTTTTGGTTTTGGTTTATTTTTTAGTTAAGTTTTATTTTTTATTTTATTTTATGAGTTTTCTTTTTAAATTTAGGTTTTGGTTTTGGTTTTAGTTTTCTTTTTAAATTTGGTTTTGGTTTTATTTTTTATTTTTAGGTTTAGGTTTTTATTTTTAATATATTTTTTAGGTTTTGGTTTTAGGTTTTTATTTTAGGTTTATTTTTAGGTTTTAATTTTCAATTTAGGCTTAGGTTTATTTTTAGTTTGTTTTATTTTATTTAGTTTTGGTTTTAGCTTAGGTTTAGTTTATTTTAGGTTTAAGATTAGGTTTTTTATTTTAGTTTTGTTTATTTTAGTTTAAGTTTAGGTTTATTTTATTTTATTTATTTTAGGTTTAAGTTTATTTTTAAGTTTAGGGTTTAGGGTTTAGGGTTTAGGGTTTAGGGTTGTAGGTTTTAGGGTTTGGGGTTTGGGGTTTAGGGTTTAGGATTTAGGGTTTAGGGTTTTAGGGTTTTGGGTTTAAGGTGTATTGTTATAGGTTTAGGGTTTGTGTTTAGATTTAAGGTTTAGGGTTATGTTTTTTTATTTTTTAGATCTTTTTTATATTTAGGTTTTGGTTTTGGTTTATTTTTAGTTAAGTTTTATTTTTATTTTATTTTGTTTGTTTAGGTTTTATTTTTTATTTTTAGGTTTAGGTTTTCATTTTTAATATATTTTTTAGGTTTAGGTTTTAGGTTTTTATTTTAGGTTTATTTTTAGGTTTTAATTTTCAATTTAGGCTTAAGTTTATTTTTAGTTTATTTTATTTTATTTAGTTTTTATTTTGGTTTAGGTTTAGTTTATTTTAGGTTTAAGATTAGTATTTATTTATTTTAGTTTTGTTTATTTTAGTTTATGTTTAGGTTTATTTTATTTTATTTTTTTTAGGTTTAAGTTTATTTTTAAGTTTAGGGTTTAGGGTTGTAGGTTTTAGGGTTTGGGGTTTGGGGTTTAGGGTTTAGGGTTTAGGGTTTAGGGATTTAGGGTTTTGGGTTTAAGGTTTAGTGTTGTAGGTTTAGGGTTATGCTTTTTTATTTTATTTATGTTTTTATGTTAAGTGAACTAGTAGTTTTGGATTATTTACTTTACTTTTTTATTTATTTTAGTTTATTTTATTCTTTATTTTTATTTAGATTATTTTTATTTTCATTATTATTTATGTTTTTATTTAGTTTTATTTTATTTTATTTTAGGTTTATTTTATTTTTATTTTAGGTTTAGTTTCTATTTTATTTTGGTTTTTTAGTTTTTTCTTTAGTTTTGGTTTTTATTTATTTTAGTTTAGTTTAATTTTTATTTTTCATTTATATTTCTTTTTAGGTTTAGGTTTAGGTTTTAGTTTATGTTTTTATTTTATTTTATTATTTTATTTTAGTTAAGGTTTTTTTATTTATTTTATTTTTAGGTTTTATTTAGTTTAGGTTTAAGTTTTTAGAATTTTAGGGTTTAGGGTTTATGGTTTGGGGTTTAGGGTTTAGGTTTTAGGCTGTGGGTTAAGGGTTTAGGGTTGGTTTAGGGTTTAGGGTTTTTAAGTTTTTAGGGTTTGGTTTTATTATTTAGTGTTTAGGATTTAGGGTTTTAGGTTTAGGGTTTTAGGGTTTACGATTTTAGGGTTTAGGGTTAGGATTTAGGTTTTAGGGTTTAGTGTTTAGGGTTTAGTTTATAGGGCTTAGGGTTTAGGGTTTTTATAGTATAGGGCTTAGAATTTATAGTTTAGGATTTAGGGTTTAGGGTTTAGGGTTTTGGGATTGGGGTTTAGGGTTTTAGGGTTTCAGCTTCAAGGTATAGGGTTGTAGGTTTATGGTTTAGGGTTTAGGATTAATGTTTTTATTTTACGATTTAGGGTTAGGGTTTTTTTTTAGGGTTTTAGGTTTAGGTTTTAGGGTTTATCTTTTAGGTTTAGGGTTCAGCTTTTAGTTTAGGTTTATTTTTAAAATATGTAAACAGGTAGGTTTTGGTTTTTTTCAACTTTATTTATAGGGTTTATGATATAGGGTTTAGGGATTAGGATTAGCTTAGGGTTTATAATTTTTCTTAAAAAAATTAAGTAAATGAATAAGTTTAGGTTTATTTAGTTTATTTTTAATTTATTTAGTTTTATTTTATTTTTTATTTTTATTTGGGTTTATTTCTTATTTTTATTTGGTTTGGTTTATTTATTTTAGGTTTATTTATTTTAGTTTATTTTTTAGGTTTAGGTTTAGGTTTAGGTTTATTTTTTAGTTGAGTATAATTATTATATTATTTTTTAGGTTTAGATTTTATTTTTTATTTTTAGGTTTAGGTTTAAGTTTTAGTTTTATTTTTTGGTTTTATTTTTTAGTTTATGTTTATGTTTATTTTTAATTTAGTTTATTTCATTTAGTTTAGGTTTAGGTTTAGGTTTAGGTTATTTTAGGTTAAGGTTTAGGTTTTATATATTTTAGTTTATTTTATTTTAATTTAGGTTTAAGTTTATTTTATTTTATTTATTTTAGGTTTTATTTTTTTGTTTTAAGTTTGTGGGTTTAGGGTTTAGTCTTAGGGTTTGGGGTTTAAGGTAGGTTTTAGGGATTAGGTTTAGGTTAGGGTTTAGGTTTATAGGTTTGTGGGTTTAGGCCTAGGGTTAGTGTTTTAGGCTCAGGGTCAGATTTCTATTTTATTTTTTTATGAAGCAAACCAGTAAGTTATGTATTTTGTTTATTTTATTTTTTTTTTATTTAGGTTTATTTTATTTCATTTTATCTTAGTTTTATTTTATTTTATTAAGTTTATTTTAATTTTATTTTAGGTTTTAGTTTTATTTTTTTATTTTAATTTTTTTAGTTTTATTTTATTTATCATATCATTTAGTTTTATTTTATTCTTTTTTAATTTTAAGTTTAGGTTTAGGTTTTAGTTATAATTTTTTTAGTAGGTTTATTTCATTTATTTTTTACTTTTATTTAGTTTAGTGTTTAGCTTTTATAGGGTTTAGGATTTAGGAAGGGTCAGGGTCAAGTTTTAAGGCCTAGGTTTTAGGGTTAGCCTAGGGTATTTAGTCAGGGTCAGGTCAGTGCCTAGGCTCATGTGCCTGTGGTCCGGTGGCCAGTTTAAGATGGGTAGTTTAGGTTTTGTGGTTTAGCTTAGGTTTAAGGTAGGTTTAGGGCCTAGGTTTTTTTTTATTTTTATTTATTTATTTTATTTTTATTTTTATTTCATTTTTTTATTTTTTATTTATTTACTTTTATTCTTTTTTATTTAGCTAGATTTACTTTTAGCTGAGTTTTATTTTTATTTTATTTTTAGGTTTTCTTTTTTATTTTTAGGTTTAGGTTTAGGTTTTTTTATTTTTAGGTTTAGGTTTTAGGTTTTTATTTTAGGTTTATTTTAGGTTTTATTTTAGTTTATGTTTATGTTTATTTTAAAATTAGTTTATTTTATTAAGTTTAGGTTATTTTAAGTTTAGGTTTATTTTATTTATTTTAGTTTATTTTATTTTAGTTTAGATTTAAGTTTATTTTATTTTCTATTTGGTTTTATTTTTTTTTTTACATTTAGATAGGTTTGGGTTTGAATTTTATATTTTATTTTATATTTTATGTTAAATAAACCAGTAGTTTGCTTATTTAGTTTATTTTTTTATTTTATTTTAGTTTATCTTTAATTTTTTTTTATTTAGGTTTATTTTATTTTTTCACTTTTTTTGTGGTTTTTTTTAGTTTTATTTATTTTATTTAAAGTTTATTTTTATTTTTTATTTTAGTTTAGTTTTATTTTATTTGGTTTTTTAATTTTTCTTAGTTTTTTGGTTTCATTTATTTATTTTAATTTAGTTTTATTTTTATTTTTTTTATTTTTAGGTTTTTAGGTTTAATTTATGTTTTCATTTTGGTTTAGTATTTATTTATTTTGAGTTTTATTTTTTTGCCTAGCTTTGGGCTATTCAGTGGCCCAGGGCCCAGGGAGGGGTCAGGGAGTTGGGGCTCATGGTAGGAGCATTAATAAGGTTACAACCCAGGGCCTAAGTCACTAGGGGAGTAGTCTTTTGGTTTAGAGTTAAATTTTAGGTACTCAGTGAGTAGGTAGATCTAGATTTACCAGCCCAGGGCCTGGGCCCAGGCTCAGGGCCTAGGGCCTAGCCCAAGAGCTCAGTGGCCTATAGGAGTGTTGATAGTTCGTGCCTAGGTTTATTAGATTTAGGGCCTGAGGTTATAGGGTTAGGGTCATGGTATATTCTGAGTCTTATATCATGATTTGGCCTTAGTCAGTTCATCTTGGGTCTAGTGGTTTTTCTTATATGTTTAGGTTTATGTTTTGGTTTAGAGTTTTTATTTAGTTAATTTTAAAATATTAAACCGGTAGGTTTAATTTTTTTGTTTTATTTTAGTTTAGATTTTATTTTAGGTTTTTTTAAAATTAAGTAAACAGAGGTTTAGTTTTATTTAGTTTACTTTTATTTTTTTTATTTTATTTTTATTTTATTTTATGTTTATTTTTATTTTATTTTAGTTTATTTTATTTATTTTAGATTTATTTATTTTAGTTTTTTTATTTTTTTTATTTTAAGTTTTTATTTTTTGGTTTATAGGTTTTGTTTTTAGTTTGAGTTTTATTTTTTATTTTATTTTTAGGTTTAGGTTTTATTTTTTTATTTTAGTTTAGGTTTAAGTTTCTTTATTTTTATTTTCTTTTAGGTATAGATTTTATGTTTTATTTTATTTATTTTAGATTTTATTTTGAGTTTATTTTTTTTATTTTTAATTTTAGTTTATTTTATTTATAGGTTTATGTTTAGGTTTTGGTTATTTTAGGTTGAGGTTTTGTTTATTTTTATTTATTTAATTTAGTTTAGATTTTAATTATTTTATTTATTTAAGGTTTTTTTTTAAAGTTTTTTTAGGGTTTGGGTCTAGTTTATTTAGTTTAGCTTGTAAGTTTTAGGTTGGTTTAAGATTTAGATTTTGGGTTTGTGGGTTTAGGATTTTAAGGTTTAGTTTGTGGTTTAAGGTTTTGGGTTTTAATGTTGTAGGTTTTAGTTAGGATATTATTATTTTTTTATTTTTTATGTTAAGTAAACTAGTAAGTTTAGGTTTATTTAGTTTATTTTATTATTTATTTTAGTTTATTGCACTTTTTTTATTTAGATTTATTTTTTTTCATTTTTATTTAGGTTTTTATTTAGTTTTTATTTATTTTACTTTTATTTAGGTTTCTATTATTTATTTTTTTTTTATAGTTTTATTTTATTTATTTTATTTTAGTTTAGTTTTTATTTTTTATTTTTATTTTTTAGGTTTAGGTTTAGGTTTTTTATTTATGTTTTATTTTATTTTATTTTTATTTATTTGGTTGGTTTTTTTATTTTATTTTGTTTATTTTATTTTTAGTAGGTTTAAGTTTAATTTGGTTTTAGGATCTTATTTTATTTTATTTAGGCTTTTCAGTTTTGTTGTTTGTAGTATTTTTATTAGTAGTTTAGGGTTTAGGATTCAAGATCTTTGGGTTTAGGGTTGAGTCAAGGCCTAGGTTTCATTTAGTTTGGATTCCAGGTTGCCTTGTGGTTTAGATCCATATCTTCTCTAAGTTAGTTATCTTAGTTTAGGATTGGTTAGGGCCTGGTTGGGCCTGTGGCTCAGGGAGTGGCTCAGCCTCAGTTTGCTTTAGAAGAGGCCCAGGTTAACTCAGTGGTAGTGGCCTAGGGTGGCCTGTGGCCTGGGGTTTGGGTTCTGGGGTTTGGATTAAGTGGGTTCAGCTCAGGGTCATAGGTTGTGGCCTAGGGTCAGGTTTTCTTTATGGGTCAGGTTTTGTGGTTTATTTAGGCTTTAGTGTGGTTAGTTAGTAGTTTCAAAAAATGCAAACCAGTTTTTATTTTTAGTTTTTTTTTTAGAATTTTAGGGTTTAGGTATTATTAGTTTAGGCTTTTTTTTTTTAAAATTAAGTAAACTAGGTTTATTTATTAAGTTTATTTTTTATTTATTTTAGTTTATTTTATTTTTTAATTTATTTAGTTTTTTTTATTTTGGTTTTATTTATTTTAGGTTTATTTATTTTAATTTATTTTAGGTTTAGGTTTATTTTTTTTAGTTTAGTTTTATTTTTATTTTATTTTTAGTATTTTATTTTATTTTAGGTTTTTTTTTTTTATTTTTTTTTTGGTTTGTTTTATTTTAGGTTTATTTTTTATGCATTTTAATTTAGGTTTATTTTTTAGTTTATTTTATTTTATTTTATTTTATGTTTAGGTTTAGGTTTAGTTTATTTTATTTTAGTTTAGTTTATTTTTTTATTTATTTTAGTTTATTTATTTTTATTTAGTTTAGGTTTTAGTTTAATATATTAGTTTAGGTTTAAGTTGTATTTATTTTAGTTTAGTTTAGGTTAATTTTATTTTTTATTTTAATTATTTATTATTTTATTTATGGTTTAGGTTTAGTTTGGTTTTTAGTGTTTAGGTTTAGTTTTAGGTTTAGGGTTTAGTTTTGGGTTAGGTTTATGATTTTACGGTTTGCTATTTGGTTTAGGTTTTATCAGGTTTAGGATTTTGATTTTTTTAATAGAATAAATTTAGATTCAACATTTCTTCTTTGATTTTATCAACCATAATACCATGTTTTAGGTGACATTGAGCTATGTAGAAAATCAAAATTATCTAGAACCATCTTTCTGTAAAGGTTCTATAAGTTATAGATCTTTTAGTTTCTAGTTTAGTAACCATGCTCTAGTGATGGGATCCACCATCATTATTCTGCCACCACAGTGTAATCAGTTATCTTGCCTACATAACCACTATGCTTCTTACCACCACTCCATATCCAGACTCCAGATCCCCACCAAAATTGCGATAACTATCGCCTTTTGTCCTTATAGATCTAGATCAGTTGAGGTTAAGTTAGGGTTTAGATTTTAGGTTTAGGATTTGGGTTTATTTTAGGGTTTATGGAGTGTTTGTTAGGTTAGTTTTAATCTTTATAGTTAGGTTTAGGTTTTTTTATTTTATATTTTTTAAATTAAACCATTTAGGTTTATTTAGTTTATTTTATTTTTTATTTAGTTTTATTTACTTTATTTTTATTAATTAGTTAATTTATTTGGTATTTTGTATCTTTTATCTAGTTTATCTTTTAGGTTAATTTTAGTGAGTTTATTTTATTTTAGGTTTATGTTTTAAGTTTTGGTTTTTTATTTTAGAGCTATTAGGTTTTATTATTATTTTTAGGCTCAAGTTCATTTTTATTTTATTTTATTTATTTATTTATTTTAGGATTTATTTCATTTTGGGTTTATCTTTATTTTAGTTTTAGTTTTATTTTATTTTTTATTTTAGTTTAGGTATTTTAGTTAGTTTTTTAGTTTATTTTTTTTTTTCAAATGTAAACCATTAGGTTAGGTTTTTTTTGGCTTTTTTTTTTTTATTTTATTTAGGTTTATTTTCTTTTTCTTTATTATATTTTTAATTTTGTTTATTTAGTATATATTTTAATTATTTTAGTTTATTTTATTTATTTTAGTTTATTTAATTTTTTATTTTTTATTTTTTTTTTTATATTTATTTATTTTAGTTTATTTATTTTAGTTTAATTTAGTTTAAGTTTTTATTTTAGTTTATTTTTTATGTTTTAGGTTTTTTTTTTTAGTTTAGTTTTATTTTTTATTTAGTTTAGGTTTTATTTTTATTTTTTAGGTTTTAGGTTTAGGTTTTATTTTATTTTTGAAATATTAAAGATATTATTTCTAAATACTTGTCTTCTCATTTCCATGGATTATTGAATTATTTTATAATTGTGGTTGGTCATTCTATCTTAGCAGAGGTTACTTTTTTCCTTGCTATTAAGTCTTTAGCATTTTCATAATATTATATTGTTGGAATCTAAGTCTTAACATTCTAGTGAAATGTCAATTTAAATAAATATAATTTTCACCTTCAAAAATATAAAGCCTCACTATATTATAGATTGAAGCACTCATTAGGCTTCTAAGTATCATGAGTGCTTCCTACTTATCCTCCTTTGAAATTTGTAAAGAAGTCTCTCCATTTGAACTCTCTTTCTTCATTTCTAATAATTAATAATCCATTGACATCAAACATTAAAATCTTTGGAGCTATTGTACTTATTTTAATCAAGAGTATTCTTCACCCAATTTTAAGATGTAATTATGGGCTTCTCCATAAGCCAAAGAACCTAGCTTAAAATTTTTATTAATTTAGTAAAGGAAAGATCTAGTAACCAGCCTTTAGTCCTTATTAGATGATCAGTTTATAAGATATTTTTATCTTTTGAGATTATCATTTAGTCTTATTTATTTTGATAAGTTAAGATCTAGTGATGTCTTATTACTCTTTTTATTTAATTTATTAAATGGTATTTATGAATCCAGGTGTTTTATGTTTTTTACCTAGTTAGTTGATGGGATTTTTATTTTATAAGTTTTATTTTGTAATCATGAGTTTTATTTTAGGTTGAGCTTAAGTATTTTATTTTTAGTTTAGGTTTATTTTAGTTTATTTTAATCTTTAGTTTAGGTTTAGTTTAATTTTTTATTTAGGTTTTAGGTTTTATTTATTTTAGTTTAGTTATTTTAGTTTAGGTTTAGGTTTATTTTATTTTGTTTATTTTATTTTTATTTTAGGTTTAGTTTTTTTTATTTTGTTTAGGTTTTTTTTATATTTTTTAGGTTTCAATTTTTTTATTTTTTTATTTTTATTTTATTTTTTTATTTTACTTTTAGTTTTTTGTTTTATTTAGGTTTTATTATTAGGTTTATTTTATTTTTTATTTAGTTTAGGTTATTATTTTATATTTTTATTTTTTTATTATTTATTTTATTTTATTATTTTAGGTTAAGGTCTTTTAGGTTTTTTATTTATTTTATTTTTATTTATTTAGGTTTAAGATTTTTATTTATTTTATTTTTTAAATTTTATTTAGTTTAGGTTTATTTCTTTTAGGCTCAGGTTTTATCAGGGCCTGTAGGCCCAGTTTTAATTTAGGGCAGGCCTGTTAGTTTTAGGCCTGTGGCTCTGGCCTTTAGGGTCAGTAGGGTCAGGGCTCAGGGTTTTTGGTATTTAGTATTTGTGGTATGGCTCAGGGGCTGTGGTTTTAGGGTAGGGTTTAGAAGTCAGTGGCCTTTTAGTTTTTAGGCCTAGAGCTCAGTGGTTTAGTTAGGATTAGGGCCTAGGGTCAGGGCCTAGGGTTTAAGGCTCAGGGTTTTTATTAAATCAAGTAAACCCAAGGTTTAGGCTCATTTAGCTTCATTTTAGTTTATTTTATTTATTTTTAATTTATTTTTTTTTTAGTTTATTTTATTTTTATTTAGTTTAGTTTATTTTATTTTAGGTTTTTTATTTTAGTTTAGGTGTTTTTACTTTTAGTATATTTAGTTTAGTTTTATTTTATTTTTTATTTTTTTATTTTAGGTTTTATTTTTTTTTATTTTTAGGTTTAGTTTGGTTTTTATTTTATTTTTTTTTTAAGTTTATTTTTAGGTTTTTTTAGTTTAGGTTTATTTTAGTTTATTTTATTTATTTAATTTAGGTTTAGATTTAGTTTTTAGGTTTAGTTTAGGTTTTATTTATTTTAGTTTAGGTTTATGTTTATTTTTATTTTATTTTATTTTAGGTTTAGGTTTTATTTTTATTTATTTTAGGTTATTTTATAGGTTTAGGTTTTTATTTAATTTTATTTTATTTAGGTTTTTTGTGCCACCATTATTCAAGATCTTTGATAATGGGAACTCACAATAACACATTGCACACTTTAGAGTTATTGCAATGTTGGGCGAATGCACTCCTCTTCCCTTTCATTAGAGTCTGGTGTTGATTTTGAACCGTCCAAAGGTATGAAGACTTTTGTTGAGTTGGAGCAACTCTTTATCAAGAGGTTATGAGCAAGGGTGATTGTAGGAGACCTCATTGTAGAGAAATAGAAACTCAACGAGTCAATTGTTGATTACAATCTCAGGTGGTGCAACCTGAGCATGAAATGCAAACCATAGCTGTCTGAATAGCATGCCATCGAGATTCTTCTCAAGAATATCCATGGCCCATTCGCCTTCATGCTTAAGAGATTTACCATCAAACATTCGAGAAATTAATCAATAAAGCGGCTAGCTTACAAGAGGAAGCCAAATAGTTGCCCTTTCCAGACCAATCATCTAAGCCCAAGTAGTAGAAGGTGTTTAAGAAGAATCCAAGGACATGAGGGGAAAGCAACCGAGTTTCATGAGAGACTACAAGCTCAAGAGCCTCCTCTACCATCTCCTCTTCCACCACCTCCATCAGCCACCAGACCACAATGACCATTTCCACCACCTCACCATCCTACCTAGAGATGTTCATATCCATCCGTAGCTACTTTCCACTACTCTTGCCAATAGATTGAATAATCCATATTCATTCAAAGGGATGTAGTTAGGAAAATCTTTAATAATCTCTTAAAGAAACTTGACTTTCGCTTGTAGAGCCTAAGAGGTGAGGAAGTGGCAAGAGCGATGATCCTAGCTATTGCCCTACCACTATGTTAGCCATGTCTTAGAGGATTGTATCACTTTTAAGGACAAGCTTGAGTGCTACAAATTGAGAGCCATAGTTATCCCTAAGAATACTTATTAGAACTATCCATATGTTAGAGTAATCCTTGGGGATACTTATCTTCTTAAGACCAAAGAATTAGATATCTCCTATCTCAACCTCTAAGAAGTTCATTTCTAAGATCAAGAAGCTTTCTTTGTAGGTGCTGTAGCTCAAACCACCAACACCACAAAGGTTTGGTAGTTACAAAGACACTTGGGAGGGTGAGCCCAGAGTAGTAGCTCACCATACTTAGATAGTCCAAGAGTAGCCACCATCCAGTCCAGATCTCCACCGCTGTAGCTACCACCTCTTGCTAGCTCCTCTCTATAAGAGCGTATGGATAAGGGCACTAAATCCCTTACTCCATTTACTTACTAGATTTCTATCATGTACTCCACCCAAAAAAGAAATTAATGAAGAAACTGATTCTTTATATATTATCCACTGATGCTTTGATTTTATCTATTGAAAGCTCTCCAGTCTAAATAAAAATAATAGCTCTAGTAGTTCGATCCTTTCCTTTATTCGTAAGACTTGAGTCAAAGAAGTCTTCGATGATTTATAAGAGAAGTCAGGTATGCCCGAGAAGGGTAAAATTTCCACAATATCATCATTCCAAGAAGTCACTAACGATCTACGAGTGGAAAAGTTCTACCCCTAGGGTAGCTCCTGTGATAAGGGTAAGCAAGTCATTGGTTCTAGTGATATAGCCCATAGATGCTCCACCAAGGATATGCTTATGGAGGACCAAGCCGAGTTGATCATAATGTCCTAGCTCACCTAAATTAAGCATATATGATGCCCTTGTCTTATCCAAAGATGAGGGAATCTCTAATCAAGGCCTTACTTGATCTAGAGATATACTAGCTCACACCACTACTAAAGAGGAGGCATGCCCAAAGGACATCTTAGAGTTACATTCAACGATGAAGACTTACTTTAGGATGACCAAGCACAACCGATCTTTACATTAAAGTGGATGTTGGAAAATACAAAGCTATCCAGTTCGCTGACCTGTGTGTACCCAATCAATATTATGAGTCTAAGAACCCTTGCCTACTTGAGGATCGACATCTCCAAACTCCAAAAATAAAATGATGATAGAGGATTCAATGAACAAGCGAGAGGGCCTTATGGTGTTTATTTTGGTGTTGGGGGGGGGGGGATTTTTGAGGTGATTACAACATTGAGGTATGATGTACCATCTCAAAGATAGAGGCATCACCCTACAATGGACCTAATCACATAATAAGGACTCTAAGGCATGATGGGTTTTCAAATGTATATTTTCCCCTACTTTACATGGATGAATAAAAGGTTTATATTAAACCGTTTCTTAAGTTCTCTATGGAGGCAAGCCTCCATAGTTAATTACATCTTAGAAATTAAATTTCTAAGAATACTCGATTAAAGTGTAATTATCATCTCAAAGATTTCAAGGAGACTATCAAAGGATGGTTGTATTTGGAAAATAAATTGGGAAAGTTCAAAGAGAAGACTTATTTTGGAATCCAAATGAAATAAGTAGAAATACTCATGATACTAGAAGCCTAGTGAGCATTCCAATCTATCCTATGGTTGGGCTTTATAATTTTGAAGTTGAAGAGATTTATATGTTTTGAGTTGAAATTTAATTAGATTACGGCTTATAATCCACCAACACAAGGTTGTGGGAATGCCTAAGAGGTGAGGATTTATGCTCAGAGCCCAAAGGAAATCTTCCTAGATCCTAAATGGGAGCTTTAGTATGAGCTAAAGCACTAAATCTAAGATAGGTGGACATAAGGGTTTACCTCCAAAGAGAGAATAAATTTTCTAGACTTATAACCACCTGAGTGGCCACTAACTCCTCCTATGATTTTAAAACCATGTAAATTGGTCTATGAATTGCAAGATAGCTAGGTAGTTATTTAATTGGAAAGAGACTAAAGTCCTAAACACACACCCTAAGAGACTAGAGCATGAGTGGCATATATGACTTAATCTATAGATGCAAAATCTTTTCAAATTTTATTTCATTTTAGACACATCATTTTGACAGAGGCTTTAGATTTCTTATGTCTAAATGCATGATGAAATAGGTTATCAAATCATCTAGAAGAAGGTGTTCCCACCACAAGGGATGCCCTCATGTCAAGCATTCTTTATCGTGCAAAGATGGAGATCCTTCATGTTCAAGGAAAAAGAATATGCATGCATGATGTGAAATATACAACCATACAACTAAGGTTGTTAAATCTTTAATTATCTTATTTATGTCTTAGGTTTATGATGAGGTTATGAGTTGTTTAAAATTTAGTTATGAGTGATTAGTTGGGTAGAAAAGTTATTTTTATCCTAAGAGCCTAATCATATCCAAGCCACACATTAAAGCATCAATCATTTAAGAAACTATGAAAAGCATTCGGTCCTAATGCACAATGTAAACATAACATCAAACAATTATATAAATTATCATAAAAGAATAAAAGGCTGGTGTGGTCGGGTACCGCTGTACAACCCGAAGAGAGAAAAGATGGGTAGCTGAGCTCTACCCTTATACAACCTGGAATATGAAAGAATAATTATAATTGTATTAAATGTTATGGGGTCTTCTTTCATTTCTCCATTTTGATTTGGTTCTTTGATTTGGATGGTTCTTGCTTCAAAGGCATCACGGGGCTCCCCTGGACAAAGCCTTCTGGCCATTGCTCATCCTAATCCCCCATAGCACTAATCCTAATTCCTATTACAAAATTACATTTATGTGAGAAAAGTAAATCTAACTACACATAAAATAGAGGTTAGCTAAATATACATATAATCCCAAGCAATTGTATTTATAATTTGGACTTAGCACCTTACACATGGGTAACTAAGCCACCTTGTCCTAACTTGGATTATGTTTTAAGGATTTAAGCAACCCGCAAAAAAGAGCATTCATACATTTATTTTAAGCATCCTAAGCATAATCCCTCAAAAAAATTATTAGTCTAATATTGGCCTATCATCCAATCTATGAAGCATACACCCTAACATCCAATCAAAAATAATACATCATAAAATAAACATCACATCACATACATTATCCTAACTTAGATAAGTGGTGACTTAATTCTAATATTTGTATTAAAGCTTGTGTGGTAAGTCTTGTTAGGCATTAGTGTTGTATTTTCTAATTGTGAAGGATTCAATTTAACATGAATGGTTGATTTCACTTGAAGTAGTTTAATTGATTTGAGAATTTTAATTTGTTTTCTTTTGTTTCATTTGATTACACTTAGCAACTATGTTATAAAAAATAAGGAAAAGTGTATTTCCTCTTTCATCCCTACCTTAAGTCACTTTCTAAAGTATATTAATTTGATTTAGTTCTCTTTAGTGAATATATTAAATGAATTTAATTAATCCTATAAGTTCACTTTAAATAATCCTATTCAAAATGAAAGTGTATCTTAAGATTAATTTAATTGAATTATACCATATCACATATATTAAATCATTTTCCATCTCAAAACATGCATATGATTTAATCTAAGTGTATTTACATGTTATATTTGCAGACTTTAATGATGAATGTATGTATGTTGAGAATTTATATTTTATTTGATTAAATTATTTAAACATATTAATTTAAAACTTTATCCAATTTCTTATGCAAAAAATAACTTAAGAATGAAATTAAATAGCATGTCATGGTTAAACTAGGGAAGTGAGGTAATCAAATGACCTCCTTGGAGCTTAAAGCCTCTCATATTCTGGGATGTCTAGACTATATACTTGCTTTTTTTTGGACACACATGGATGTACACATAAATGAGGGAAAGAAAACCATGCATAGATTGTATTTTTTTTATTGAATCATTTATATATATATGAATTAAAGCTCTATCCAAATTCTAATGTTGAAATACATAAGAATGAAATCAAATGGGTATGTTCCATTATTAAACCATGGAAGTGAGGTAATCAAATGACCTTTTGAGCTAGCTAAAGCCTCGTGTTCCCTAGATGTCCACTATATACCCATTACCATTCAATCTTATATAAATCAACACATGAATAGAGGAAAGAGAACTCAACATTCATACACTTAAGCACATCCATTTATTTATGTATTTATAACTAGCATCATAACACATATTATTATTCATTTATAAGCTTTTGAAAATACATTTGGATTTAATGGTGATATCAATGCATATATTAATTTAAATCAACACATGCAAGCTTACATAAAAAAATCTATTTTATTTTACTTGATTTTGAAAAATGGATGCATGAATTCAAATGACATACCAAATTGAACATGATTGGAAAGAGGACAATCAAATATAAACATCTGATTCATTCAATCAAACTAGTTCTTAAGGACAATCAAATCAAATAAGATTATTTACAGCAAACCAAAGCTTCCTTATTAATTAAGTTTTGGATTTGATTTGATTTAAAGAGGAGAAGAGAAATCATCACTTTTATTTTAAACCCATTCTCACATTAGTGATTTGATTTAATTTAAGGAAATGTAATTAAGTTGATTTTATGGGTTAATTAAAACCCTTAATTAGATGAATTAATTACCTATGTCACCTTAAAGTAATTAACTAAATAATTATGAGCCAACATGATATGCATGGAAAATAAACTTGCAATGATCCTAGAAATAAAAGGGCCTAATGGCTCATGATTAATAGTTAATTAGATTAAGGACTTAATTAATTACTCTTATGGTTTTCCACACATGTGGACTAACCATAATTTCATTAAACTCCTTTATTAAACACCTAAAGATCTACCCCATGATTTAATTAAGGTCCGATGTGATTATAATTTCAATTTGATTAAGTGATTTAATTAATTAATTAATTATTGAAATGAAATAGGAAAGGGTCCCAACCCTATTCCTTAGTTCACTTACTATGAATAAATGATTAATAAACTTAACCAATTTATTACTATTCATGGGATTAATTAATCATTAATTAACTTAAAAGAGTAAGATTTAATAGTCAATTTAATTAATTGAGCAATAAATCCCAAGAAAATCATGGGTGGAGAGGTCATCCCATTAAATTAACCCACAAAATTTGGGATTAATTGCTCAAGTAATTAAGAGTATTAAGCTAATTAATTTTATAGTTAAACCTTAATTAAACCTTAATTAGTGTTTAAAAAAGTTAAGATCATTTTTAATTAATTCTCTAAATACCTTTAAAATGATATTTATTTGCATTTTTATTTCTATGATATTTTGAGTTTTCAACCAAAAAATGATTAATTAATTAAAGCCTATCCTATTGGTGCCATGTGAATTAACGCGCTTTCCACATGGCAGATTGGCTACTTAAAACTTATCTAACTTGCCTACATGGGTGGCACGCTTTCATCCAGATCGATCTAATAATCACATTTTAATAGGATTAAATCATATCGATCTAGTGGATCTAATCATTATCCGTTTCGATCATGCTGAAATGACGGCGTGATCTAACCAGTGAGGGAGAATGGAGTCTCATTATTACTCACTTGATCCAAGCTTACCCGAAGCTCAAATCAACCAAAAGGATCCCACACCTTCACAACATCGATCAAGGGGATCCAAGGGTCAAGATCACATGATGCAAGTTTTCTTCAAAAGCTCCAACCCATTTTGCCTAAGGATCAATTTTGGAAGCATACCTCGAGCTCAAGACGGTGGCTCAATTGAGGAAGCTTCATCTAGTGGAGATGAAGCTATTGAGTAGAATTGGATCACCTCAATTCACTGAATGCCATGAACTGATGATTTGAGCTTGGATTTGATCAAGTCCCACCTCCAATGCTCAGAAGCTTGGGAGATGATTGTTCCTCAGGCCTAGGGAAGGTGTGTAAAAGTTAATTTGAGTTTGATGGAGAAATGAGGAAGTTAGGTGAAAATGGGAGTGTCCTAGATGACGGAATGAAATTTTTTTGATCAAGGAATGAGCTTGGGTGGAATGGCTCTAGCTCATGTTGCAGCTCTAAGGAATGATTTTGTGTGTGTTTGAGTGGAAAATGAGGGGTCTCTTCATCTTGATGGTGGGATCGAGTTTGGCTTCTAGTGTCCCACCATCTCGTGAGTCATGGGTGGTAGGGAGGAGGTGAGTTGGCTTGGTTGGTGGAAGGGAGGTGGCTCGCCAAAGAGGAATCATGGGTGTCCTATGGGTTTTAAATGTTCCAACGGGGAGGGTGAGGTGATTTCACTTCCCATGGGTCATGGTCAACCCAACCACCCTGGGTTAGTTGGTCCTAGGTGCCTGGTGACCATTGGGAGAGTACCAAGTGGCCAAGAATGGAAATGACCACATGTGTGATTTGTCTCATGTGATGCCCTTGACCCAAGGGTAGAATGATCATTTGGCATTGATTTGATTTGGGAAGATTTGAAATGAGCCAAAAGTGGTTAGCCCAAATTTCAAGTCAATTGGAGTTGATTTGGTTAGTTTGGCTCAATTTGACTCATTTAGGTCAAATTGGGTTAGGTTGTCAAGTTGACCAATTGGTCAAATTGGGTCAAACCAAGGGTTATTTCCAGTTCATATGATCATTTGGGATGTTTTGGTTCAATTGGTTTGGTTTAGTTTGGCTTAGATTTGATTTTGGCTCATTTGAATTCATTTGAGTCAAATGGGTTAAGTTGACCAATTTGACCAAATTGGCCAAATTGGTTTGGGTGTTGTTTGGGTGTTAGTTTGGGTTTAGTTGAAATTCAAAGATGATTGTAGGTTTGGTTTTGATTTAGGCCTTGAACCTTTAGGTCAATCAATTGGGTCAAATCATGGCTTTGGTCAAGTTCAACAATCAATTTGGAATGAACTTGAGCCATTGGTTGCAATCAATTTGGTTTATATTTTGATTTGACCCAATTTGGTCTTTAGTCAATTTGGGTCAACTTGAGTCAAGAGGGCCAATTGGGTGTGGTTTGACTCAATTGAAGGTCAAGTCATATTCAAATATTGATTTTGATTTGGTATGAATCATTGGTTTCAAGGATTTGGCTTAGCTGCAATTTGGCTAGTTGGGTTCATATGGGTTAAGGGGTTGGTCAAATGACCAAGTTGACTTGGTTTGACCCAATTTGTGACAATTGATCAACCTAGGGTGATCAACAATCATGATGGGAGGTTTTGATGGGCTTGGTTCAATCCAATTTGGGTAGGATTAGAACTTGGCTCAAATAGGTCAAATTGGCCACTTTGGGTCAAGTGGACCAATTGGGTTTAGTTGGCTTGATTTTGGGTTGAGTTTGATTTAGTTTATATATGATTTGGGATATATATATATATATATATATATATATATATATATTCAATTGTAATTATTTGGGTTCAAATGGGTTTTGGTTCATTTGAACATTTCAAGTCAAAAGGTTAAGTTGGGTTTGACTTGGGTTAATTTTGGTTTTTGATGATTGTAGATTTCATATTTATATTTGTGAATATGATTGAAGTGATTGATTAATGAGAAAATCAATTGAATTTGGGTTTTGGAATGAAGGAATTTACAAAGTCCATGGAGTTCATGTGGCTTAGTTTGATTTTGATTTGGTTTGATTTAGTTTTGATGATTTAAATGTATATTTCATTTAAATTTATGAAGATGATTGAAAATATAATTGATTTGTGAGAAAATCAATTGAGTTTGACTTGATTTGGATTAAGATTTTGCTAAGTCCATGGGATAGGTTATATGGCTTAGATAGGGTTTTGATGTAATTTGATTTAATTTGATTTAGTTTTTATCATTTGAATATAAATTTGATATATATTTAGAAGATGATTGAAGATATAAATTGATTATGAGAAAATTAATTGATTTTGGATTGATTTGGATTAAGATTTGGCTAAGTCCATGGGATAGGTCATATGGCTTAGAAGGGTTTCAAGTTTGGATTTGATCATGGGCTTCAATCATTTGGTTTTGGAATTTGTTTGGATTTGATTTCAATTTGATGTTTGAATTGAACTTGAGGTTTGGTTTGAGAAGGTGAACATGGATTGGATTTGGGTTGTAGGGTAGGTGGATTATCCTAATCCCTAAGGCATAACCTAATCCTATGGTTAACCCTTCTAAGTCTCTAGGCTTAGGTTAAGTGTTTACCTAATTGTTAGAAGTGTCTTATGACTAGAGAAGTCTTAGTGTCTAGAAGAATCCTAAGTCTAAGATGGGAAGATTGAATCGCACTCCAAAAGTGAGGTCAACAGGCTTTAGGCTCCATAGTGTTTCCCTTGGAGATAGATGGTTGGAAGATCAAGCCAAGTTTCACATTATAGACTTGGATACATCTTTGAAACTTTGCTTGGGAGACCATGGATACATGAGAACAACATAGTTCCATCCTCTACATCATATGAAGTTTGTGAGGGGGATCTTCTACTATGTCAAAGGAGATCTCAAGCCATTTACATTTCAGGAGGTCGGCATATATGAGGATGCGGCTTACTACCTCCCTCAAAATCAACAAGTCTATTCTCAGAACTTGGCCAAAGTTTAAAAATAAAAAAGAAAAAAAAAAGAAAAGAAAAGGAAAAGAAAAAAAAGAAAAGAGAAAATGAAAAAAAATAAAAGGGAGAAAATAGACTTGGAGGAGGAAGTGGAGCTTAACATTAGATTCCACCCATAGTTTGTTACTCCATTCAAACATATGGGATGACCACCTCCACAAGGTAGAAGAAGAGGCTAGTTCAGAGTCACCCTGGAAAACCTCTTTATTGGCCACCCAATATATATGTCCCACTACTGTGAGTGCACCTGCTATCCATATAGACTTAGAATCTAGCAATAGGATGAGTCTTATATGGTTAGCACAGCCTAGCTCTTCTCAATAGTAGATTCTGAGGTGACACTTGAGAAATAGATGAAGACTCCAAAGCAAAGCATAAGTGTATCCAAGTCTATATGTAAAATAGCAGGCATCAATTTGGGAACCTTAGCTCTAACCCCACTTTCTTCATAAAAAGTTGAGGGTTCGATAGTTAAGGAAGCCCCTAAGTCATCCACAGTTGTGAAGACTCAGAGGTTTTTCTTGGAGCATCATCCTCAAGTCAAGAAGTTGATGTAGAACTTAAGGATGATTCATATAAAGATTTAATAGAATTACCTTTTGATTGGTACTTGCCTTGTGTTCATAATTTAGCAAAGAAAGGGTTAATCCCACATACTTGGTCAAAGCACATGTCAGACTACTTCAAAAGAATATGGTAGAACAAATGGAAAAGCTCTCAATCAAGATTGGGACTAGATTCAAGTGGGTCCATTCGATGATGATAATTACTTAGTCATCACCAATCATTTGAATCTGATTGGTTCTTTTCAAATCACATTAACTCATATGAGGAGCGTTTACAAACTGATGATTTTGAAGTCAAAGATGCACTAGAGTTCAAAGAAGAGATCAAGTCAACCATCGACAAGCTCAAAGAAATCAACTTAGAACTAAAGAAGATCCACACCAATGAATGAATGACTTCTTTATTTAAGGACCGCTTTGCATGGAGTTATGAAGAGATGCCTAGATTGGCTTCTAACAAAGTCCATAAACTAGCAATAGAGCCTACGCTAACCCTATCAAGCAAGCTCCTAGATGCATGAGAGATAAACAAGTCATTTATGAAGTCAAGAAACTAATCAATGATGCTTCATTTGGGAAGAAAAATACCAGTTAGCCAAGCATCATCCTAGTTAAGAAAAGAATGACCAAATTCACATATGTCAATTTTAGGGATTTAAATAAGGCATGTCCAAAAGATGAATTTCATTACCAATCTGGAGTGATGGTGAACATTGCCTCATCTCATGCGTCTTCTTTTCATGGATGGCTCATATCGATATAACCAAATAAAGATGGCCTAAAGATGAAAGAAACACTACTTTTAGAACCCAATTAAATCTATTGCTATAAGGTCATGCCTTTCACCTTAAAATGTTGGTGCTACATACTAGCAGCTATGACTCAATCTTGATGAACTCATTCATCATCAAGTCGAGTGCTATGTCGATGATCTCGTGATCAAAAGTAGATAAAAGCAATACCATCTCTTTGACTTGAGAGTAGTTTTCAAATAGTTAAGATAATTTAACATCAAAATGAACTACCCAAAGTGTGTATTCTAGCTTCAGGGAAATTCCTTGGGTTTGCTGTCCGACACCAGGGAATCAAAATCAATCTAGAGAAGATCAAGGTGATATGCCACCCCCTAAAAGTTTAACTCAACTTAGATCTTTCAAAGGGTGGTTGGTGTATCTAAGATGCTTTATATCCAACCTATCCGAAAGATGTTAGCCATTCTCGACTTGTCAAAAAAAGGATGCCAAGTTCAAGTGGGATGAAAAGTGTGAGCATGCCTTCAAAGACATCAAGCATTACTAATGATGTTGATTCTAGCCCCTATCCCGTAAGCTCATGTTTATAATTACTACATTAGATGACTCCTTGGTGCTTTGTTTGGCCCAAGCCAATGACAAAGGGAAGGAAAACACACTCTACTACCTAAACTATCATCTAATCCCTACTGAGGCTAATTATCCACCCATTAAGAAAGCATTGCCTAGCTTTAATCTTTATCCCAAAAGCTACAACACTACATGCTTCCTCATAGAACTTAATCTAGATCAATCCACTACAGATATCTCACATGGCCATCATGTGGATATTGGCATGATCCATGATCCTCATAGTTTGACATTACCTTCATACCTCATGGTGAAAAGGATAAAGGTAGCATATTTCTTAAAGACACCCACTTCCTACAACTCTTAGTGATGATCTTAATGAACAAATCATGAACTTAGGGGATACGCATTCACATTGGGAGATGTACTTTGATGGTGTGGCTTCTTCAAAGAGGAGAAGAACCATAATCTACTATTCTTGAGGTAAAAAGAATAGTTCTCTTAACTCGACCATGATGTGATGAGATTCTCATATCATCTATCCAATCCTTGCACCAACAAATGTCAATATGAGGCTCGATTGTTGAGTTAGCCATTACTCTAAGCATCTAAACATCAACATCTTTGAGGATTCTCAGTAATTATCAACCAAATCATGGGTCCTATAAGTTTATAAAGCCCAAGCTCCATCACTACCATAAGTACACCATGGAGTTGTTGGCCCAAATCCTAGAGGTTACCATTTATAAGATTCCTCGAGAGAGAACATCGTAGCATTCTTAGCCAAAATAAATAAGTCTTATCCTTATTGATATTGAACTCATCAAAAAAGTACTCTCTTGAAGGGGAGGTTTCATTGCCAAGAATACAAGGAGTTAGATTGGAGGCAACCATTCATGGATTACCTAAATAAAGGAAAACTACCTCAAGAAGTCCCAAGCATCATATGAAGTATAGAGCACTTTCCTATGCTCTTGTAGATGGTGTCTTGTACTGACGGTCTTTCGATCAGATGTGGTTACATTATTTAGACTAGCATGAAGCCCGTAAGATCATGGCTGATGTACACTCAAGATTATGTGGAACCAACCAATTCGGTCTGAAGATGAAAGCCAAGATCAAGAGACTAGGTACTACCGCTATCAATGATCAAAGATTGCATGGATATGGCTAGTGATGCCACCAATGTCAAATACATGTGGTCCTACACCAACCACCCAACATTCTACATCTTACATTAGCCTCAAGGCCATTCAAATGTTGGGGTACCAACATAGTGGGTCCGATTGATCCTCTTTCTTCCAAGGGCAATCAATTCATCTTAGTTCCTACTTACTACTTTTCCAAATGGGTGAAGGAGATTCTGAGAGAGGTCATAGCTCAAAGATGTGCTCTAGCTTTTAGAATATATATATGGTATGGAGTGCCTCAATGAATTATATTTGATAATATGCATTCAAAAGCACCGAGATCAACAACTTTACCAGAGACAAAGATAGAGAGATATATCATCAACTACATGAGGAAATGGCTTAAGAAGCCTTCAAACAAAACACTCATCCAAATATCAAGAAGACACTCAACAATAAGATAGTGGCATGAGTTAGTTGAAGCCTTGTGGCCTACACCACATATAGAACTCCAACTTAGTCTACTCTTTCTCCTTAGTGTATGGGTCCAAGTTATTCTACCATTAGAAGTCCAACTCCATCACTAAGGATAGCTATGGGTAGCAAGATCACAATAAAGTAGAATTCCAAGTTACGGATAGAAGAGCTCGAAGGTTTAGAGGAGATATGCCTGCGAGCATGCCAAAACCTTGCATTGTACAAAGTTGAAAAGATTCAAGCTGAAAACAAGTTGGTCCATCCTAGAGCTTTTCAAGTAGGAGAGCTTATTTTATTTCTAAGGAGGAATTATTGCCCATCTGAAGATGGGAGGCAAGTTTGAACCCACTTGGGAAGGCCCTTTGCCATAGAGAAGGCCTACCAAGGAGGATCTTATCACTTATTAATCATAAGGGAGAGTTCCCAATGCTTCCAATCAATGGGCTCTACTTAAAGAAATATTATAAATCATGTTGAAAATAATTATCATCAATGAAAATTCCATTTTGAATTCAATCTCTTCCATGTTGAAAGTATTCTTGTTTGTGAATCGCCAGATGTGTTTAGGTAGGTGTAAGGAACCCGAGTGGTGTCTATCCTTCATCGATAATAAACACAAACTACACATAAACATATAAAACAAACACATATCTTTTATCTCGGCTACTGAGTTGAGATACCCAACGACACTCACTCAATAGCTCTAGGTTAAATGACGCTACCCTGCTAATGTGTCACTGCTTTCAAGGATGTAAGTATGCTATGATTTCCTTTTTTACTTGGCCACTGCACATCGATGAGGGCCTTGTTCATTTGGTAGACCTTACTACGTGGTCGGTAAGCTACCTCATGTTGGCTTTGTTTAAGAGGATGTGAGTCTGCTATGCTTTCTTCTTGGATTAGCACTACCGGGTTGAGTATATTTGAGGTTTAGATAAGTACCCTAACAACTCCTTCCCTCTTGACTGCTTCAAATCTAGGTCCAGTCCTTCCTCGGGGCTCCCCGCTTAGTAGTCACTCTAAGTAAAATAATATATATCCCACTGATGATAGACTATCTCAATGATTAGTTCTACTTGGAAAGTTGTGACTACATGCTTTCTTTCCATATTTATCATTGAACACCAACGGGCAACTTAGGTTGGTTGGTTCTCACTATGCTGATAGATACACCTTAGGTTGGTTGGTTCTCACCTTAAGATACACCACTCATGGCATGTAAGTCTATACACTTTCTCCTTGAGTTGGCCACCATACACCTATAGCTTTCTTTCCGTGGCTCAAGATAATGCCCCTAAGCACCTCCCCGAGGACACTATATTTGGATCACATCCCATTTAGACACTACCCGTTACTATCGATTGATAGTTCTTCCTAGTAACCACCCCATGGTTGAGAATCCATCCTGGATGTGATTCTCTATTGGTCCAAGAATCAGATATATGTCAACCAACATACCTTCTTAGTGTGGTCCCTCACACTAACTGTGGTCCACAAAACATATAAACAAAATATATATTCACTTGTGGATTAGAGGACACCCTAGGTAACTTTTCCCAAGCAAGCATCCTATCTTTAAGACAGTGTCGAAAACTCCTATAAGAATTCCTGACTACTCTTGAGTATAAGTCCCCAAAGCATTCACTCAAGCCCCTAAGTCTGATTTTGTTATTCTACCAATAGGTCACCCAATGGTTGTTCCACTTTAGAAGATGTATGTCTGCTATGCTCTCTTCCTAGCATAGCACACCAAAAGAAAAAAACCCCTTAGCTTGGCTCCCCATGGCTAGACTTTCCATTTGATTTATAAATCTAAGATAGATAAGTCCAATATAGCCCCTTCTCTGGTCCATCACACAACATGGTCCATAAATTAAATCTATCAAATTTGATCGAGCTCACATCCCTAGTGGATATGCCCTCAATTCAAACTCAAACTAAACCAAATAACCATATCAAATCACATGAAATTAAGATAAAATTAACTCGACTAGTTTTGAGTTGGATATAAAGTCCCCACCGGCATTCACCTCGGTAGTTATGTTCAATTTGATGTGCATGTAATAGGTCACCCTTGTGGTTGTTCCCTTCAAAAGATGTATATGCTACTCCTTCTTCCTAGCACAACTTGCATAAAGGAAACCCAGGTTGGCTAGCTCTACCCCATCAGTAGACTATCCATTTGGATTTGTAAACTAAGGTGTCAATGAGATAGCCCATTTCTTAGTGGGTCCATGCGGTCCATACACTAACTTCAGATTAAATTAAATCTAATTTTCTTGGAGTTAAATCACACCCTTCTCCTTGGTGGAGCCCCAAATCATATAAACAAGTCAAAACAAATCAAATTCAAACCAACCTCCTTAGTGGAGCCAAATTAAACAAACTCCCTGAGTCTAAATCAAAGAAATCTAACCAAACTCTTACAAATACATCCCCAAAAAAATCTATGAAATCAAACTCAAATCCCAATTCTTGATATAGAACCCTTCCCTAGTGGAAGGTTCATATACCGATCCCTGAGCTATATCTCTAGCAGATATGCCTCATTAAAACAAAACAAATTAAAGTCAATTAGATCTTAATCCTTGGTGGATTATAGATTCTTAGTGGATCTTCTTTCCATAAATCATATAATCAAATCAAATTCAAACCTTATCCCTAATAGAATTTTTTTCTATGCCCTACATAGACCCCTCACATGTAATGGGTCCAATGCATGTGTGATCCCTAGTGGATCTCCTCCATGTCCTTGACATGTAATTCTCATCAAATTTATTTCTTCTCTTATGCACACCTTTAATACTTCAAGTAAAAGCCTAATGTATTCATTCAATTACATCATCTTAACATTGTAATCAACATTTTATGATTTGTGATGCAAGCTCAAACTAACTATACAATATCATGCTAAACATATTATAATGTGAATTAACACACTATATTATATTATAATATATGATGTTATAATATAATTTTCTATAATATAATATATTGTCTAACATTACACCTCTTTAGAATCACTTAAAAGGAACAAATAACAAAATTTTCTCAAAATATGAATAATGTTCATTTTTGATGTAAAATAGTTATTTTCTATTAAAAATGGTAAAAATAATAGAATTTTGGTGTTGCTTCTTTGGTGTGTGCTGTGAATTTGGCTAAATTCTTCCATGTCAACCTTCAAATTAACATTTTTGTGAGTTTTGACCCAATGTATTATAATAAAAGTAAAACATACTAAAATGTACAATAACATTTAGTAACACACCACCACATTCATATAAATGTGAAGTTATATTGTTATGTACGTTATATTTTAATATGCTTTCATATAATATATTATCTTACATTACACCTTAAAATGAATCACTTTGAGCTAAAAATTTATAATATTTGGTTGAAAAATAAACATTAATTTTTGATGCAAAATTCCATTCTTTTGATTAAAGACACACCATAGCACACCCCCAATGATGTTACCTAAAGCTTACCTTAAATTTGGCCAAATTCCATCATCTCACCTATAAATCAATATTTTATGAATTATACTAGTATAAACTACTACATCATACCATAATAATCTATATAGTAATACCATATGGTGCATGAAGCTACACTATGTTATGGCATCCTATATTATATTATATTGCATATCACATCACGATTGCTTAAGATAAAAAAATCATAAAATTAGACTACAATAAAAACTATATATTTTAGTCATTAACATTTACATATTTTAAATTGGAACAATATATTATGATGCCATGCTCCACCTATTATATTTGGCCAAATTCTACCATTTTAAAGTGTAAATCAACACTTTTATAAATAATGCTAGTGTAGGCTTATTTGCATGATTGTAAAATACTAAAAGAATTTAAAATGTAGTATAATATATTATGATATATGATGTTATACTATCTACAACATATAAATATTTATTTTGAACATATAATCTTACTTTTTAGACTACAAGTGGTTTATTTTTAAGTTTTAGGTTTAGGTTTTAGGTTTTATTTTAGGTTTATTTTTAGGTTTTACTTTTTAGTTTAGGTTTAGGTTTATTTTTAGTTTATTTTATTTTATTTACTTTAGGTTTAGTTTTATGTTAGGATTTATTTATTTTAGTTTTTTGTTTATTTTAGTTTAGGTTTAGGTTTATTTTAATTTGTTTATCTTATTTTTTATTTTAGGTTTAGGTTTTTTAGTTTAGGGTTTAGGTTTATTTTTTTTTTTATTTATTTTAGTTTTATTTTATGTTTTTTTTAAGTTTAGGTTTTATTTTATTTTATTTTAGGTTTACTTTATTTTTATTATAAGTTTAGTTTTTATTTTATTTAAGTTTTTTTAGTTTTTAGTTCAGTTTACGTTTTTATTTATTTTATTTTAGTTGAGTTTTTAGTTTTTTTATTTTATTTTCTTTTTAGGTTTAGGTTTAGGTTTAGGTTTTAGTTTATATTTTAATTTAATTTTATTTATCTTATGTTAGTTTAGGCTTTTTATTTATTTTATTTTTAAGTTTTATTTAGTTTAGGTTTAGGTTATAAGCTTTTAGGGTTTAGGGTTTAGGGTTTAGAGTTTGGGGTTTAGGGTTTGTGGTTTAGGGTTTAGGGTTTAGATTTTTGGTTTAGGGTTTAAGTTTTAGTTTAAGGTTTAGAGTTTAGGATTTAGGGTTTAATATTTTTTAATAGAATAAATTGATTCAACATTTCTTCTTTTTCTCTTGAACTAAGTATCACCCAAGTTTTTTAAGACATAAGTGACAACATAGATAAAAATGAGCACCCATAAAACCCTAGATAAGTAGAACCATCTCTTGTAAAGACAGTTTAATAAGAAGCGGTCAGTCGAACCACCCCACTTTATGTAGGATCACGCCATCATATCCCCGATCTCTCCCTCTGCTACCACCACAACTGTAACCTCCGTTGCTCCTCCCGCATCAATAACCACCACCTCCATATGCACTAGCACCTCCAGATCCCCCACCACCACTGTGATAACAACTGCCTCCACTATCAGATCTAGATGGCGCTTAGTTGACTGTGATGTTCCTATTGTTATGGTTCTTCCCATTCTTACGGTTTAGGGTTTAAGGTTTAAAGTTTTATTTTTTAATAGAGGATAAATTCAAATTAAACATTTTTTCTTTTTAATTTCATCAACCAAGTAGCACCCCAACTTTTCTAAGACACAAGTGACAACATAGATAAAAAATGAGCACCCATAGAGCAAATTAAAAACCCTAGATAAGTAGAATCATCTCTATTATAAAGACATAATTCCATAAGCAGTAGATTAGATAAGTCATTCTTCAGTTTCTCTAGTTCCCATTAGAACCACCCTCGCCTCTTGAGTAGTGAGATCTACCATCATATCCCTAATCTCTCCCTCCGCCACCACCACGATTGTAACCTCCATCTCTCCTCCCGCCTCCATAACCACTGCTTGTAATAATGTCCTTCACCTCCTCTCTAGATGTAGAGCAGCGGTTGATGGTGATGTTCTTGCCATCAGGTTCTTAGGGTTTAGGGTTGGTTTAGGGTTGAGGTTAACTTAGTGTTTATGGTTTGGGTTTAGGTTTAAGGTTTAGGTTTAGGGTTTAGGGTTTTAGGGTTGTTGATTTAGGGTTGTAGGTTTAGGGTTGTAGGTTTTAGGGTTTTTGATTTAGGGTTTAGGATTTAGGGTTAAGGGTTTTTTTTTTAAAATTATGTAAACCAGTAGGTTTAAGTTTATTTAATTTATTTAGTTTATTTTATTTTATTTAGTTTTATTTATTATTTTTATTTAGTTTAGTTTATTTATTTTATGTTTACTTATTTTAGTTTAGGTCTTTTATTTTAGTTTATTTTTTAGGTTTAGGTTTTTTTTAGTTGAATTTTTTTGTTATCTTTCGATTTTATTTTTATTTTTTGGTTTAGATTTAGGTTTTATTTTTTTAGGTTTAGGTTTTAGGTTTTATTTTAGGATAATTTTTAGGTTTTATTTTTAGTTTAGGTTTAAGTTTATTTTTAGTTTATTTTATTTTATTTATCTTAGGTTTAGGTTTAGGTTTATGGTTTATCTATTTTAGTTTAGTTTATTTTAGTTTAGGTTTAGGTTTATTTTAGTTTGTTTATTTTATTTTCATTTTAGGTTTAGGCTTTTTTTAGTTTAGGGTTTAGGTTTTATTTTTTTTTTATCAATTTTATTTTTTGGTTTATTTTTTAGGTTTAGGTTTTTATTTAGTTTTATTTTATTTTATTTTTATTTTAGGTTTAATTTTTATTTTATTTAGGTTTTTTATTTTTTTAGTTTAGTTTAGATTTTCATTTATTTTATTTTATTTTATTTTTATTTTTTATTTTATTTTATTTTTAAGTTTAGGTTTAGGTTCAAGTTTTATTATTTTATTTTATTTTTCTTTAGATTTTTGTATTTATTTATTTTTAGGTTTTATTTAGTTTAGGTTTAGGTTTTAGCTTTTTAGGGTTTAGGGTTTAGGTTAGTTTAGGGTTTAGGGTTTGGGGTTTAGGGTTTAAGGTTTAGGGTTTAGGGTTTAGGTTTTAGGTTTAGGGTTTAAGTTTTAGTTTAGGGTTAAGGGTTTATGGTTTTAATAGAGAATAAATTTAGACATTTCTTATTTTTATTTCATGAACAAGTAGAACCCCAAGTTTTCTAAGACCCAACGATGACATAGATCAAAATGAGCACCCATTGAATTAAAACTAGATAAGTAGAAATTTGTCTACTAAGACGGTTCCATAAGCAGATCGGATCAGTGATTCTTTAGTTTCTCAATTCCCATGAGAACCACCCTAGCCTCTCAAGTAGCGGATCCTGTCATATCCTGATTTCTCCCTCCACCACCGAGGGTGTAACCTGTATTTCCTCCCACATCCATAACCCTTTGCTCCGACCACCACCTCATATCTACACCCAGTCCCCACCACCCCACGATAATCCTAACCTCCACCTTCACCTCCACCTCCAAATCCAGATTGAACCTAGTTGATAGTGATGTTCTATACATCAAGGTTCTGCCCATTCTTAGGGTTTAAGGACTATTTAGGTTTTTAGGTTTAGGGTTCATTTAGGATTTAAGTTTTAGGGTTTAGGGTTTATCATTTAGGGTTTATGATTTTAGGGTTTAGGGTTTAGGGTTTAGGGTTTATCATTTTAGGGTTTAGGATTTAGGGTTTAGAGTTTAGGGTTTAGGGTTTAGGGTTTAGATTTAATTTATGGTTATTTAGGGAAGGTTTATGCTTAGGGTTTTAGATTTAGGGTTTAGGGTTTAGGGTTTAGAATTTAGGGTTTAGGGTTTAGGGTTTAGGGTTTAGGGTTTAGGGTTGTAGGTTTAGGGTTAATTTTAGGGTTTAGGATTCAAGGTTTATGGTTTAGGGTTTAGGATTTAGGCTTTAGAATTTAAAAACGAAAAATTAAGTAAACTGGTAGGTTTAGGTTTATTAAGTTTATTTTGTTTATTTTTTATTTTTTTGAGTTTACTTTATTTCATATTTTTATTTAGCTTTATTTTTTATTTTTATTTAGTTTAGTTTATTTATTTTAAGTTTATTTATTTTAGTTTAGGATTTTTATTTTAGTTTATTTTTTAAGTTCAGATTTATTTTTAGTTGAGTTTTAATTTTATTTTACTTTTTAGGTTTAGGTTTATTTTTTCTAGGTTTAGGTTTAAGTTTTTATTTTATTTTTTTTACGTTTAGGTTTTAGTTTTTATTTTAGATTTATTTTTAAATTTTATTTTTTAGTTTAGGTTTAGGTTTATTTTTATCTTATATTATTTTATTTAATTTTGGTTTAGGTTTAGGTTTATTTTATTTTAGGTTTTGGTTTAGGTTTCATTTATTTTAGTTTAGTTTATTCTTGTTTAGGTTCTGGTTTATTTTATCTTATTATTTTTTTTTATTTTAGGTTTAAGTTTTTTTTAATTTAGGGCTTTGGTTTAATTTTTTATTTATTTTTGGTTTTATTTTTAGGTTTATTTTTCTAAATTTAGTATTTTATTTAATTTTTATTATATTTTATTTTAGGATTATTTTATTCTTATTTTACATCCACTTTTTATTATATTTAGGCTTTTTATTCTTAGGTTTAGGTTTTTATTTATTTTATTTTATTTTATTTTTATTTTATTTTTAGGTTTAGGTTTTAGTTTAGGTTTTTATTTTATTTTATTTATCTTATTATTAGGTTTTATTTACTTTAGGTTATTAGGTTTTTCTAGTTTTGGGTTTTGGGGTTTTCGATTTTAGTGTTTAGGGTTTATTGTTTAGGCTTTAGGGTTTATGGTTTTGAGGTTTTAGGGTTTAGTGTTTATGGTTTAGGGTTTAAGGTTCAGGGCATAGTTTAGTTTAAGGTATAGGCTTTAGGGTTTAGGGTTTAGGGGTTTAGGGTTAGTTTAAAGTTTAGGATATAAAGTTTTAGGGTTTAGGGTTTAGGGTTTAGGGTTTAAGGTTTAGGGTTTAGGGTTTAGGGTTAGTTTAGGGTTTAGGATTTAAGGTTTAGGGTAGTAGGTTTGGGGTTATAAGTTTAGGGATTATGGTTTAAGGTTTAGGGTTTAGGGTTTTTTTTAAACTAAGTAAACCGATTGGTTTAGGTTTACTTCATTTATTTAGTTAATTTTTTATTTATTTTAGTTTATTTTATTTTTTATTTTTATTTAGGTTTATTTTTTGTTTAGTTTTATTTATTTATTTTAGGTTTATTTATTTTAGTTTAGGCCTTTTAAATTAGTTTAATTTCTTAGGTTTAAGTTTATGTGTATGCTTATTTTTTAGGTTTAGGTTCTAATTTTTATTTTAAGGTTTAGGTTTTGGTTTTTATTTTAATTTTTAAAGTTTAGGTGTTAGGTTTTTATTTTAGGTTTATTTTTAGTTTATTTTATTTTATTTAGTTTAGTGCTTAGGTTTAGTTTATTTTAGGTTTAGGTTTTGCTTTTATTTATTTTAGTTTAGTTTAGGTTTATTTTATTTTATTTATTTTAAAGTTTTTTTAGCTTAGGGTTTAGGTTTTATTTTTTATTTATTTTTAGGTTTATTTTTTAGGTTCAGGTTTTTATTTTATTTTTATTTAATTTTATTTTAGGTTTATTTTATTTTTATTTTACGTTTATTTTTTATTTTATTTAGGATTTTTACTTTTAGGTTTATTTTTTTTCAGATTAGTTTAGGTTTTTATTTATTTTATGTTATTTTAGTTTTTATTTTTTATTTTGTTTATTTTATGTTTTGTTTTAGGTGTGGTTTAGGTTTTAGTTTAGGTTTTATTTGATTTGATTTTATTTATTTAGGTTTAAGTTTATTTATTATTTTATCTTAGTTTTATTTAGTTTAGGCCCAGGTTTAGTTTTAGTTTAGGGTTTAGGGTTTAGGGTTTAGGTTTGAGGTTTAGGGTTTAGGATTTAGGGTTAGGGTAGGTTTAGGGTTCAGGGTTTAGTTTAGGGTTTAGGATTTAGGGTTTAAGGTTTTAAGGTGTAGGGTTTAGGGTTTAGGGTTTTATGCTTTAGGGTGGTTTAGGGTTTAGGGTTTAGGGTTTAGGGTTTAGGGTTTGGATTTTTTTATTTATTTATTGAGGGTTTAGGGTTTTTTTTTTAAATTATGTAAACCTATAGGTTTAGGTTTATTTAGTTTATTTTTTTATTTATTTTAGTTAATTTTTATTTTTTTATTTATTTAAGTTTATTTAATATAGTTTAGAATATTTATTTTAGGTTTATTTAATTAAGTTTATGTTATTTATTTTAGGTTTAGGTTTATATTTTTTAGTTTAGTTTTCTTTTTATTTGATTTTTTAGGTTAGGTTTTATTTTTTATTTTTATGTTTAGGTTTAGGTTTTTTATTTTTTTTAGGTTTAGGTTTTAGGTTTTTATTTTATGTTTATTTTTTGGTTTTATTTTTTAGTTTAGGTTTGGGTTTATTTTTTATTTATTTTATTTGATTTAGTTTAGGGTTTAGGTTTAGTTTATTTTATTTTAGGTATATTTATTTAAGTTTAGGTTTAGTTTATTTATTTATTTTAGGTTTTATATTTTAGGTTTTATTTTTAGGTGTATTTTTTAGGTTTAGGTTTTATTTAGTTTTATTTTATTTTATCTTAGGTTTATTTTATTTTTTATCTTACATTTAGTTTTCATTTTATTTAAGTTATTAATTTTAGGTTTATTTTATTTTTACTTTAGTTTAGGTTTTATTTATTTTATTTTAGTTTAGTTTTTATTTTATTTTATTTTATTTTTTGGTTTAGGTTTAGGTTTAGGTTTAGGTTTAGTTTAGGTTTTATTTTATTTTATTTAGGTTTAGGTATTTTTATTTATTTTATTTTTAGGTTTTATTTAGTTTAGGTTCAAGGCCAAAGGGCACCAAAAAAAAACTCAACAAACAGGAAGCTAGAAATACCAAGCTAGAAAGAGAAAAATTAGACAAGAAACCAATACTCCAGGTATCAAGAAAACACACACGAAAAGCTCACAATAGAGAAAAAACCTAAAAGCAAAACCTCCCAAGGATAGGAGAGATTATTTCAAGAAGCTTTGGAATGAGTAACCCTCAGCAAGTGAAGAGGGCATAAATGTGAACACTATTTTTTCTTCTTGTAAACAATTTTATAACCATGCCCTTTCTCTAAAAATTCTCAATACAAAAATGAATCAGTATTGTTATAAAAGGCATGGGGATCAACAGAAGCTATCAATTTCAAAGAAGAGCATTCAAAATCATCCACAACATTAGACAAAGGAAAATCAAAATAGTATGCATTTCAGAATTAGAAGTGAAAGAAGAAGCAAAAATAGCTTTATTAAGGAGACAATTATCTATATTTTCTCCTTCCAACAAAATCTGAAGAGTGTCCTCCCTATCTTCATTCATAAAAGAAGCAAGAGAAGCATAATCCAGATTTTCAATACAATCTTCATGTAAGGGATTATAATAACATTCAAATCCCTTAGAAACATATAGCATATTACCAAAATTCTGAATAGAATTACCAACCATAGAAAAACCAACATTTTGAACTAAAGTAGAACTATTCACAATGAGAGAATTATCATAGGTTTATAAATCTTATTTTTTAAAAGAAGGATCGCCAATATTAACAAGATTGTTAGGACCAAAAATTAAAATATTAGAAATAAGAAGATTCTTTTCACCACCATTCTCAATCAAAGAAGGCAAAGAAATTATCTCTTTCCCATGATCTAAAGTAGCATAAGTGAAAGATAAACAATATCCAATTGATTAGAAGAAATGGTGTTAGCATCAACAATATTCAATCCATCATCATGAAAGGACTTATGCACAACATCCAAACCATTAGAATCATTAACCACGACCTCTAAAGTCTTCCCTTCAATAGAATCTTCGAAAGAAACACTTAGAGCATGATTATTAGTTAAAAGCTTTTTCAGAAACACCAAAATTATCTTTTGCATCAGACAAATTATTAATAGGTAAAACTTTTTCAGAAGATTCAGAAATCTGGTTTTGCAAAACATCAGAATTTTGAAAAGTAGATTTTTCTTTATCCAACTTGAGAGAATCATCATTTTTTTCAACAATTGAATTCTTACTGGTGACTTTCTTCCTAAGAGAGGATGAGCAAGAAAGCATTCAGAAATTTCATGCCCATCAATCTTACAATGATTACAATAAAATGGGAAACTTCTCAAAAACAACTGTTTGAAAATAATCATTTCTAACCCAACCAAATTTCTTTCAAATATTGTTTAATAATTCAATTCTACAAAAAATTCTAGCAGTCTAGAAGAAGCAACTGTTGCTTGATCAAATTGCAAAAGGCGACCAAAAATCAACCCAATAGCATAAAGAATTTGATGATTAAATAGATGAATATGCAAGTTAGGTAAAGAAATCCAAATGGGAACTATAGGAGACTCATCATTAACATCAAACATAGGAATCCACTTCCGAATACGCATTTGACAATTAAAAACATAGTAAAAACTCCTAGAAAACATTATTTTGTAATCATGGTCATTAGAAAGTTTAATCAGAACATGCCTTGGATCAGTCAACCTAATAGAAAATGAACTAGATAAATTTAAGCTATTAAAAAAAGAATGAATACCTTTTATCTTTGGCCAAAAGGCTCAGCTAATCATTCAATATCCTCATCTAAAATCATAATTGTTGGAGTACCTTTAAAAGTCGTATGAAGCAAATTCAAAAGAGGCTTGGTGGAGGAATTCTTACAGGCTAAAGCCTTTTTGAAAGATTTAGTAATAGCAGGTAATTTAGAACAAGGATTACCCAAAAATTCTAATGCCCTAGCGGGATCCATTGGCACATGGGATTAACCCAATGGATTTAAAGAGGTTGAAGCCATGAGTCACATCATCATGATAAGAACATGTCAAGATCAGCCCAAAGCTGACAATTTATAAGGAAACTAAGAGAGAAACCACTCAAAAACTAACCAAGAATGCGTGGGATCCCAAAATTGCTCAATAAGAGGGTTTAGTTTAGTTATAGGGTTTATGTTTTAGGTTTAGTTTATATTAGTTATTATTATATTTTATAAGTTTTAGGTTATTATTAGTTTAGTATTAGTATTATTTTTAGTTTAGTTAGTTTAGTTTTAGTTAGGTTATTTAGTTTTTTTAATTTTAGTTTTAGTTATTATTATTTTTGGTTAGTTTAGGGGGGTGAGTTTAGGTTTAGTTTATTAATTTATTTAGTTAGTTTGTTTATTAGGGTTTTATTTATTTTAGTTTATTTATTAATTATTATTAGTTAGTTTAGTTATTATTAGCTAATTAGTTATTTATTTAGTTTAGTTAGTTATTATTATTAGTTTATGGTTTTATTATTATTTAGGTTTTAGTTAATTTTAGTTAATGGTTTAGTTTTATTAGTTTTGTTTTGTTAGTTTATTTATTAGTTTATTAGTTTTATTAGTTTAGTTATGGGTTTAGGTTTATTAGTTTATTATTATTAGTTTTTTAGATTAGTTTATGGATTAGTTTTTATTAGGGATTATTAATTATTTATTATTTATTATTATTTGTTTAGTTAGTTCATTTATTATTAGTTTTATTTTAGATTAGTTTTTTAAGTTTATTATTATTATTAGTTATGTTTATTATTATAAGTTTTTTAATTATTATTTAGTTTATTTATTTAGTTAGGGTTTACAGTTTAGTTATTTAGTTATTTATTAGTTAGTTATTTATTAGTTTTATTATTATTAGTTTATTAATTTAGCTTATTTATTTATTTAGTTTTGTTTTACTTAATTATTAGTTTATTAGCTAATTATTATATAGTTATTATTAATTTTTTTAGTTAGGTGTTTTATAATTAGTTTATAATTTATTTTGTTTATTAGGTTTGGTTATTTTATGTTTATTTATTAGTTTCATTAATTATTAGTTTAGGTTTAGGGTTTAGTTTTAATTAGTTATTTAGTTATATTATAGTTATTATTATTAGTTTATTAGTTTAGTTTTAGTGTTTATTATTTATTAGAGTTTAGGTTTATTTATTAATTAGTTTAGTTTTAAGTTAGTTTGTTTATTAGTTTATTACTTTATTGGTTAGTTAGTTAGTTATTTAGTGTATTCAGTTATTATTATTAGTTTATGGTTTTATTATTATTTAGGTTTTAGTTAGTTTTAGTTAGTGATTTAGTTTTATTCGTTTAGTTTTGTTAGTTTATTTATTAGTTTATTAGTTTAGTTATTGGTTTAGGTTTTGTAGTTTATTATCATTAGTTTTTTAGTTTAGTTTAAGGTTTAGTTTTTTACTAGCGATTATTAGTTATTTATTATTTATTATTATTATTAGTTTAGTTAGTTGGTTTATTATTAGTTTTATTTTTGATTAGAGTTTTTCTTAGTTGTTTATTATTATTATTATTATTATTAGTTTTTGTTTATTATTATTAATTTTATTATTAGTATTTAGTTTATCTATTTAATTAGGGTTTATGGTTTAGTTATTTTGTTATTTATTAATTAGTTAAATATTAGTTTTATTATTATTAGCTTTTATTACTTTAGTTAATGTTAGTTAGTTTTATTATTATTATTATTATTACTTTATTTATTATGTTTATTAGTTTAGTTATTTAGTTAGTTTTTTGTTTTATTTAGTTATTAGTTTATAATTAGTTATTATTATTTAGTTAAGTGTTTTATATTAATCTTATTAGTTATTTGTTAGTCTAAGATTTAGTTATTATTATGTTTATGTATTAGTTAGTTTTTATGGTTTATTAGTTTAGGTTTAGGGTTTAGTTTTAGTTTGTTATTTAGTTATTTATTATTATTTATTATAATTAGTTTATTAGTTTAGTTTTAGTGTTAATTATTTTTTGGGGTTTAGGTTAATTTATTAATTAGTTTAGTTTTATTAGTTACTTTTTTTAGGTAGTTAGTTTATTAGTTTATTAGTTATTTATTATAGGTTCTAGTTTTATTAATTTTATTGAGTTTATTATTAGTTTTAACTTTTTATTAGTTATTATTAGGTTTTTAGTTTATTAGTTTTATTAGTTTATTATTTATTAGTTTATTAAGTTTTCTTTGTTAGTTATTAGTTTGTTTTAGTTTAGTTTTATTATTAGTTAATTAGTTTTTTTAGTTATGGTTTAGTTATTATTATTAGTTTTATTAGTTTAGTTATTAATTATTTTAGTGGAGTTTAGTTTGTTATTTTTAGTTTTATTATTATTAGGTTTATTATTTTAGGTTTAGGGTTTGATGTTTAGTTTATTTAGTTTTATTATTATTATTATTTAGTTATTATTATTATTATTAGTTATTTATTTAATTTGTTTAGTTATTATTAGTTTATTATTATTAGTTAGGTATTATTGGTTAGTTTTTATTTAGTTTATTTTTATTTATTAGTTTAGCCACTTTAGTTTTAGTTTAGTTTAGTTTTATTTATTTATTATTTAGTTTATTATTAATTTTTGTTTAGTTTAGTTAGTTTTTAGGTTATTAGGTTTTATTATTATACAGTGTTTTTTAGTTATTATTAGTTTTTAATTTAGTTCATTTTTTATTATTATTTATTACTTTTTAGTTAGTTTATTAGCTTATTATTTTAGTTTATTAGGTTTATTTATTATTATTAGGATTAGTTTATTTATTTAGGTTTTATTTTATTTATTTATTTTTTTTGCTAGTTTTTAATATTATTAGTTTAGTTAGTTTATCATTTAGTTTATTATTAGTTTATTAGTTTAGTGCTTTATTAGATTTAGTTTATTTTAATTAGTTTTTAGTTTACATTAGTTTTAGTTATTATTATTTAGTTAATTATTATTAGGTATAGTTAGTTTATTAGTTTAGTTTAGTTATTAGTTCAGCTATTATTAGTTATTTAGTTAGTTTCTTTAGTTTGTTTTATTTTAGTTAGTTAGTTTAGTTATTAAGTTTTTGTTTATTGCTATGTTTAGGGTTTTTTTATTTAGTTAATAGTTATTTATTACTTTTAGGGTTAGTGTTGGGATAAGGTTTAGGGTTTAGGGTGTTTAGGGTTTAGGGTGTGGTTTTTTTAGGGTTGGGTTATTTTAGGGTTTGGGGTTAAGGATTTAGGGATTATGGTTTTTTTAAAGAAATAAATTAAGTAAACCGATAGGTTTAGGTTTATTTAGTTTATTTTTGTTATTTTAATTTGTTTTATTTTTTTTATTTTGGTATTTTTATTTAGTTTGGTTTTTTTATTTTAGGTTTCTTATTTTAGTTTAGGTTTTTTATTTTACTTTGTTTTTTAGGTTTAGGTTAATATCTTAGTTGAATTTTATTTTTATTTTATTTTTTAGGTTTAGGTTTAATTTTAAATTTTAGGTTTAGGTTTAAGTTTTATTTTTTATTTTTTTTTATGTAGTTTAGGTTTTATTTGGTTTATTTTAAATTTTATTTTTTTAGTTTAGGTTTAGGTTTTATTTTAGGTTTATTTTAAGTTTTATTTTTTTTTAGTTTAGGTTTATGTTTATTTTTAGTTAATTTTATTTTGTTTAGTTTAGGTTTAGATTTAGGTTTAATTTTTTTAGGTTTATGTTCATGTTTTATTTATTTTAGTTTAGTTTATTTTAGTTTATGTTGAGGTTTATTTTATTTTATTTATTTTATTTTTATATTAGGTTTAGGTTTTATTTTTTTGTTTATTTTTAGGTTTTATTTTAGGTTTATTTTTAAGTTTATATTTCAGCTCTTATTTTATTTATTTTTATTTATTTTATTTTTTATTATGTTTAGTTTTACATTCTGTTATTTTACTTTATCTAGTTTATATTTTACATATTTTATTTTATTTATTTTATCTTTTATTTATCTTAATTAGGTTTAGTTTTATTTTATTTTATTTTACTATTTTATTTTATTCATTAGCTTGGTTATTTTATCATTTTATTTAAGTTTATTTAATTTAGGTTTAGGTTTTGTGGTTGGGTTTAGGGCCGAGGGTTTAAGTCATAAGGGTTTAGGGTAAGGTTCGTTAGGGTGTGGTTTTCAGGGTTAAGTAGTGTCAGGGTCAGGTCATTGTAGGGTTTAGGGTTAGTGTAGGTCAGTCAGGGTTGGTGTTTAGATTAGCAAGAGCATCAGGGTTAGGGTTTAGTTTTAGTTGTAAGTTCTAGGTTAGATATATAGGTTTAGGGTTTGAGTTAGGTAGGGTTTAGGTTTAGGGTTTAGGGTTTAAGGTTTAGGTTTAGGGTCATAGAGGGTTTTTTTTTAGGGTTTAGGTTGTTTAGGATTTATGTTTTATTTTATTTTATTTAAGTTTAGGTATTTTTATTTATTTTATTTTAGTTTAGTTTAGTTCAAGGCCAAAGGGCACCCTCAACAAACAGTGGCTAGAAACACCAAGCTAGAAGGAGGAAAATTATAAAACCAATGCTCCTGTAGTAAGAAAACACACGAAAAGCTCAACCCAATGAGAAAAAACTAAAAGCAAAACCTCCCAAGGATCGGAGAGATTATTTCCAAGAAGCTTTGGAATGAGTAACCCTTAGCAAGTGAAGAGACTTTTATTTTTCTTTTCATTTTTTTTATCTTTAATTTTGTTGCATTTTATTTTTCTTTTGATTCTGCATTTGAATTTTTTCCAAGTTCATGAGAAAGGGTGTTTTAAGGAAGATAGTATGTCACATCCTCATAAATCTCAACCTCTCTAACTGAAAATTGTTTTTCATCCCAATTGATATGATATTCAATTACATCTTTTCTAAACTTGATGCACTGAAGAAGGGAAGATGGAATGATCTTATTTTGATATATCCAAAGCCTACCAAGCAAAGCAATGAACGAACTATTCAAATTAATGATGTAAAACTTGGCTTCAGTCTTCCAGTCACCTATCTTTAAAGGTAGCACTATAAAACTTAAAGTTCACTCACCTTGATCACTAAATCCTCTCAACATCATCCAATCTCCTCGGAGTGGAGAGAGATGTCAATCTTCAAATAGGCAAGGGTCTTTCGACTCATAATGTTCACCAATGCACCTGAATCCACAAG
This sequence comes from Cymbidium sinense, assembly GCA_021442155.1. NCBI lineage: Eukaryota > Viridiplantae > Streptophyta > Magnoliopsida > Asparagales > Orchidaceae > Cymbidium > Cymbidium sinense. The sequence goes on along the minus strand of JAKCPB010001374.1, from coordinate 47,695 downwards.
AATCCTATCAAGTCTGAACCTCTCCATGTCAATTATGATGTAGTGGGGAAGGTTGTGCTCCAAGTCCCCTAGAAGAAGGTCTTCATCTGTGAAGGTGATCCCTTAGGCTTATTTTGCATAACATGCTTCCTCACCTAGAGCGGTCAGCTGAGCTAAGTATATTTTAGTCTCAAGGAGGGCCTTGATTAGTGATTCCCTCATCTTTTTGGATAAGATAAGGGCATCATATATGCTTAGATTAGATGATAACTTTCTTAGATGAGAAAGGATGTTGTAGTTGACCTTTGGCTAGTCCTCCATAAGCATATCCAAGGGTGGAGCATCTTATGGAAGGGCTTCTCGATCTTTAGTACCAATGACATGTTTCCCTCTATCTTGAATTGTTTCTTTAAGAGGTAGAACCTTACCACTATGAAGGTTTACTTCAGTGATCTTTTGAGGCAAGGTGGTGGAAGGTTCCACCTGCACTTCAAGCTCACCTACAACTTCTTCTATAGGACCCTCAGAATCAGATGATTTCAAGTCTATCTCAAGAGGTGAACCCGTAGTATTTATAGTTGGAAAGTCCAACTATGAATTAGAAAGAGGATCAAAATTATTATAGCTAAATAGACTTAAAGAGTTATCGTCAGGAATAGAAGAAGACAACCCATCAAAAGTGACACAGATGTAATTCAAACTAGCTATATTCTTCAATTTCTTAGAATTATTTAGAGGTACAAAGTAGAAGTCAAATAAAAAGAGTGGAGTAAGGGATTTGATGCCCTTATCTGCTGATACAAGAGTTCTAGTAGTAGAAGAAACAAAAAAGCTAGCTGAAATGGAATAAGTCATAGATGTGGAAGTTGCAATTGAAGGATGGAGGCTAGACACAGTTGGTGGCTATGCTAAGGGGCTATCCTAGGCCGACACATATTGTTGTTCTTGCTGCTACTATTGAGCTCTCACTCTCCTAGAGTTGGAATTGGAAACTTGTAAACATTCCTTGGTGTTGGAGGTTTGAGCTGACTCGAGAACCTACAAGGAAATCTTCTTGATCTTCTGAATTATTTTTGTAGAGGTTTTGGATGAAGAAATGTCCCAACTTTTTTTGGTTTAGGTAGGATCACATGTATCCCCAAGGATTACCCTAATGGAACTAGATGGTTGTTCCATAAGGTATTCATTTGGGATAACTACAACACCAGTCTTGAAATTATGTTCAAGCCAGTCCATGAATGTGAAGTAATCCTCCAAAATGTGGCCTAGCATACGGTGGTAAGGGAAAAAGTTTGGATCATGACTTTTGCCTACTTCCTCCGGTCTCCTAGGCTCAGGTAGTTAAAAATTAGATTTCTTTAAGAGATTCTTAAAGATTTTCCTGATTACCTCTTCTTAAATTAATAAGGTTTGTTTAACTTATTTAAAAGAGTAAGTGGACCATAGCTACTTGGCGGCGGGTATGCATGCCACTGTTGTGGGTGGTATGACTGAGGCGATGGTTGTGCTGGCCATGGAGGATACGGTGGAGACTGGTAGGCTTGCCTAAGTAATGGAAAAGGAGGTGGAGGCTGCTAAGGTCAGGGCCTCTCGGAATGATCTCTAGTTGGCTGCTTCCCTTTGTCAACCACTTCTACTACTCCTGACTTATTCTCATAGACCTTCTACAGCTTTTGCTTAGGCAATTGATCCTGAAAAGGAAACTATTTGGCCTCTCCTTGTAGACTAGTGGCCTTGTTGATTAGCTTATCAAATGTATTATTAGTAAAGCCCTTAAACATGAAGGAGAGTGGGCCATGGATATTCTTCAAGAGAATCTCAATGGCATGATGTTCAGATAGCTGTAGTTCACACTTCATACTTAGGTTATGCCATCCGAGAATATAATCAACAAGTGAGTCATCGAAGCCCTATTGTGCTACAAAGAGATCACCTACATTAACCCTTTGTTGTGCTCTAGCAAACCTCTTGATAAAGAGTTGCTCTAACTCAGCAAATGTCTTTACTAAATCATTAGGAAGTTCAACATACCAATCAAAACTAATACCTACTAGGCTACTGATAAAAAGTCAAAAAAGCAAAGCATCACTGCCACTTGTGTTGCAACAAATAGCCTAAAATGTGCTATGTACTACCTCAAATTTCCACTGCCATCGAAGCTTTTAAAGGAAGGAAGCATGAAACCCTTGGGATACTGGATAGCATCGAATTTTTTTGGGTAGGGTCTACCCTTTGGAACTGATGATCCTCCCATGGCTTGAGCCAAAACTTCCTTTAATTTTATATCTTTTTCTTGTATGGAGGTACTTTCCACTACCTTCCTATACAGGCTAGTGCTACCTTGCTCAATGGGAGGTAGAGTCTTAACTAGATCAAAGACATTCACTAACTCAGGCTGACTGATGTTGACTATGGTAGGATGAACTAAAGGGTCTTATTTTTGAAGCACTGATGTTACTGCGAACAAGTCCTGTAACTGACATGCCATCCTATCAATCTGCTCATCCTTATATCTCAACTAATGTCAGAGGTGTTGGGTTGATTCTATGGTGTCCTCTTGATCAACCTCATCACCTTCCATGGCCTGTTGCTCCCTAAGAAGAGATCCTCTAGTGTCAACCATGCATACTCCAGCTAAATCTCCATCAAGCCATCTTCATACGGATCAAAGTTGACTCTCTTTTCATCGAATCAGGCGTACCATAAGATTTCTTTCTTCTCCATGAAATATTGTGCAACTATTTTATCAAAGGAATGATCTAACTCAAGAGGTACAAACAGTTTAGGATGAATGGTGTGATCACTATCATGCATTGAGAGACCTCTGCATCCTAGTGAGTCAATCCTGTGTGGACTATACTCACTAGATGAATGATACTCATGACTGCTACTACTATAAGAGGGGTAAAAATCCTAGGATCTTACACTACCACTGCAGCAACTAAACAATCATTTGGAATATTTGTAATAACTATCACCATCTCCACATCTGGCTGTATGGGTGGAGTTGGTGAAGGGACGACCATGATGCTTCGGGGTCGCCACACCTTTATGCCACCATTAGGGCAGAAGGTCAAGTAGGAGAGCTTGTCCCTACCACAATGGATGGTATTGAAGGGGTAGGATCCTTTGGTTATAGTCGGATCACCAACGGGGTGTGCTTTTTCCCGGATGTGACCTTCATGGCCTTAGATGGAATGGGAGATGTTGTAACATGTTCTGGCAATGATAGGCGAGGGGTAGAACGATGGGGTGGAGACACCATTGACTCTCTGTGCATAAGAACTGCCCTCTTCTGGTGGCTGGTCCTAGTGAGAAGAATACTATCAGTATGGTTGGCGTGGGTAGTGCACCGAGCTAGAAAATCAATCAAAGTATAAGTGGACAACTGACGGCTGAACCTCCATCGCTCTCTGCTAGTAATGTGGGCTGTATGGGCCTCATGGGCCCTCTCCTAGAAATCTACCTCCCTATGCTGGAGGGATAATAGATCAAAGATCAAACTATGTGTCAGACTCTGAGCATCTGTATGCTCTGCCTACTTGTCATAAAATAGATCGGAGGCTAGCATATGACCTCATGCTCTTAGAAACTACTAGCTGCAAGTGCACCACTAAAGGAGGTGATGAACAGATCCTCCTGGCATCCTCCATGTCTGATCTAGAGAGAGGATGGAACTGGTTTCTTGTAACCAGTGATGAAGAAATAATGGGAGACTCATCCATGGCTGATCGAGCTACTGCCTCTATCTCCCTAGCTATCCAATTGTGATACCACTTGATCATACGATTCTTGTTCCGTTGTATTAGGATGGAAGGAGTGCTAGACCATAAAAATGTAGGGAGGCTATCCCCAAACGAGCCTTACCCTTAGAGGGTATAGATGTTAGGGTACTAGCCCCCACTGGGAAACATGAGCAACTCTCGGATGAACTGCAACTAGAGCTGATACTACCAGTACTGTTGGCACTATAACAACTAAAGTCTATGGTACTGCCACAGCTTTCCTCTTCAATGAGGAGACATTAGAATCAGAAGGTAAGTCTATCTTGATAACCGGCTTCTACCCGGTCACCTTGGTCCTTCTGATTGTGGTGAGGGGAATTCCCTCATAAGTGATCTTGGCTGCCTCAAATACTCAGCCAAAGTGAGTTAGGTGGGTATGGTCCAGACGGGGGAAGTCAGCCTGATCTAAAGCAAGATCCATACCATGGGGGAAGGTGAAGACAAACTGAGAACCGCCATTTCTATATAAGACTAAAACTAAAAGTATTGTACAATCTAAAAGAATCAACAATGAGAAATTAACTTGTGTCAGATTTTAATCTCCATAGATTTTTGAATTTTGAATTTGAAAATTTGAACCCACATCTAACCACTTGGAAGTGTTAAGAGGGGTTCAAATGGATTTGAGAAGATTGTTTGAAAGAGGAATTTGAATATGAATCCATCTTCAACAATTTTAGATATGTTGAAATATGGATCCAAAATTTTGATAAGGATGCTTCCATAGGTTCACTATTTGTTTTGAATATGAATTTTTGATTTTGAGGACCCTTTCCTTTAACAAATTTAGGTATGCTAAAGTAAGGGTCAAATGATTTTGTTTTGTTTGATTAATTTTGGAATTTTTCTTACTTAGAAAATTTAAGTATGCTAAGTGAAGTGTTTGAGAAAGTGATTATTTCTTTTGTGAATTTTGTTTTGATTTTGAAAATTTGGAATTCTTACATAGCAAATTTAGGTATGCTAAGTGAAGAACCCAAGTGTATTTTGTTTGATTTTTGAAAATAGGATTCTGCAAATTTAAGTATGCTAAGAAAATCCTAAGTGTTTCATTTTATTTTGATGTTTTGATTTTTTTTAAAAGGGTATTTTCCTTTGAAAATTTGGTATGCTAAAGGAATCTAAGGGTTTCATTTTATTGTTTTGATGTGATTGAATGTGGAGAGTCAACTTTAGCAAATTTGGTATGCTAAAGATGAAGTCCCACTTGGTTTTGTGAAATGGAAATTTCACTTAGCAAATTTAAGTATGCTAAATGAAATTCCAAATGGTGTGTTCAAGATTTTTTATTTCATTTCAATTTTGAAAATGGAAACATCTCCTTAGATAATTTGGTATGCTAAGAAAAGGAGCTCCAAAGGTGTTTGAAAATTTTGGTTTTGACTTTGGAAACTTCACTTAGCAAATTTGAGTATGATAGGTGAAGTTCTAAAAAATGTTTTGAAAAATGTTTGAGTTTTGGATTTGGAAACTTCACTTAGCAAATTTGATTATCCTAAATGAAGTTCCAAAAAGTTGTTTGAAAAATTTTTTGATTTTGAATTTGGAGACTTCACTTAACAAATTTGGGTATGTTAAATGAAGTTCCAAATGTGCTTTCAAAATTGTTGATTTTTTATTTTTGGATTTGGGAACTTCACTTAGAAAATTTGATTATGCTAAATGAGGTTCCAAAATGTGTTAAATGTTTTTTTTTGGATTTTGAATTTGGAGACTTCACTTAACAAATTTGGGTTTGTTAAATGAAGTTCTGAATCTATTTGAAAATTTTGAATTTTGGATTTGGAGACTTATCTTAACAAAATTAGGTATGTTAAATGAAGTTCCAAATGTGTTTTGAAAAATTTTGAAATATGACTGTTGATTTTTTTTTAATTTTTGAAAAGAGGACTTCCATTCACAAATTTAGGTATGTAGGAATGGAGATCAATCTTATTTTGAAATATGAATTTTTGTTTTATGTGTGATTGTTGCTTTTTGAAAGAGAGAATTTAAACTTAAAACATATGTGAGATGTGTTCAAGAGATTTCCAAATGATATTTTATTTTTAGTTGGGAATGAAATCTTCATTTAATAAATTTGAGTATATTAAATGAAGGTGTTCACGTGTGCTTTTTGAAAATTTTATTTTTGTTCAGAAGTGAACTTTCCATTCAATAAGTGTGAATGTATTGAATAGAAAGATTCATGCGTGCTTTTTGAAAACTTTTATTCATTTTATTTTGAAAATGACATCTTCATCAAAGTGAATTGAAAGAAGATGTTCATTTGTGCTTTTGAAAAATGTTGTTTAGTTTTATTTTTGAAAATCCCTACATGTAACAATTATGGGAATTGTTAAATGAGGGTGACAAAATTTGTAGAAAATATTTTATTAAGTGCATTTTTGAAAAGGTGCTTTTGAAAAGCAAAGTTCTTTATAGAAAATTTATTATTTTAGGATGAACCTTTCCTTATCATGAAAATGATAAGGAGGAAGTCTTTAAAAATATTTTCTTTTTTTATTTAGATCTCTTTTACCCATTGGAGAACCAATGGGGTTTTAAGACCAACAAGGAATGCTCCTAAAACCTAAGATGTTGGCTAACTCAACATAAGAATGAAATGAGCTAAGTGCCAATGGAAAGAAGGATAGTCTTGGATTCATACCAAAGTACAAACCCACTATCGATACTCAAAGATAATGATCATTTACCAAAGATGGAGAGAGGAACCGTCCCCAACAGAGTCGCCAGAAATATTTGTGGTGAAATATTTCTAATATGAGAGTGGCCTTTCAAATCTATTGGGAGAAATGAAAGAGGAAAGCTTATAAAAATTCATCTTTTTAGGATGCCATGTAGATCCATAGATGTACTTATTCAGATCGTGTATGTCATTAGAAAATATGTACTATCTCGAAAGATAGAAGTCACTACCCTTTAATGGACCTAATTACCTCAATAAGGAGTCCTAAGGATGATGGTTCTACATATGTACAAAAGATTTTCTCCCTACTTTACATGGAAAAGTAAAGCAGGGTTTATTTTAAACTAGGTTCATTAAGTTCCCTATAGGGGCAAGCCCCCAAAAATAATTACATCCTACGAAATAGAGATTCCTTAGAAAAACTCTTGATTAAGGTAAATGATCTTTGTCTTCAAAGATTTTAATAGGAAAAGACTATCAATCGATTGGTTCAATTTTGAAAATCAAATGAGATTAATCAAGAGGGGTTATTATAAAGCCAAAATTGAATATAAGTAAAAGATGCTTTGATAGGAAACCTAATGAGCATCTCAAATTATCCTACGGTTGGGCTTTACATTTTTGAAATTGATTTAGTTTATTTGAGTTGAATTTCTTATTAGAAATTTTGGACTTATGATTCATTAACACAAGATTAAAGAAATGCCTAAGAGGTAAGGAATTAAGCTTATGAACAACAAAGGAGAGAAGCAATCTTAGAACCTAAATCTAGGGAGCTTTGGTGAGGGTCGAAAGCACAACCTAAATTTAAGATGAAAATGGTTATTTGGTTTGTCTCCATAAGAGATGACAAACCACCGAACAACTTGGACTTAGGGTGGCCACCAACTAACTCCTCCTATGATTTTAAATACATGTAGGCAAGTCATTATGCTTATATAGATAGCTTGGTTATTATTTATTTAGAAGAGATTAAGTCCTTAAACTCACTCCTAAAGTGACTAGATCATGTAAAGGCATACTTCAAATGACCTAAATCTAATGCAATTCAAATTTCATTTTATTTTATTTTGGACAATTATCTTGACTCAAGATAATTCATATGACTAATGCATGAGAAGAAGGTTATTGGCCAAAATCGAGAAGGGAGGAGGTGAGTTTCCACCATGGCTCTCAAAGGTCAAGCCAACTCTGGCAAGGTGCCCTCCAATCAAGAGTGAAATAAGATGCATTTGTGCATGATATTATAAAAGAAATGCTCATCCAACTAATGGGTTGCTAATTATTTTATCCTGATTTTAAACCTAAGCTTTAGATGAGGTTATGAGTTATTTATTTTTAATTTGAGTTCTTAAGTTGGGTAAAAGATTTATTTTTCTCTAAAGAGCCTAATCCACATCCAGCCATACATAAAGCAAGGAAGAAACTAGGAAAAGCATGCCACTTAATTCAAAAGCTAAACAAATCATCAACCAATTTATAAAGCTAATCAATAATAAAAGGTCATTGTTAGCACCACTACAAAAATATCAAATGTGGGTAGCTAATCTTTACCCTTATACAACGATTACAAATGAATTAAATTATAATTAAGGAATTCATTATTATGGGGTCTTCAAGCTTTATTTCTTCTTTCTTCTTTGGTTCCTTCTTTTGGATGGTTGGAAGGTAGATGCTCCAAGGCACATGGTGCATAAGATAGGAATGCTCATCCTAATCCCCATAACAATCATTCCACAACCTAATTGCACAAATTTACATGAAAAGGAAAAGTGAAAATCTAACTAACACACAAAATAAAGGTTAGCTAAAATAAACCACACAAATCCCAAGCATGTATATTGGACTTATCACCCCACACATGGGTGACTAAGTCCACTGGGATTATGCTTAGGGGTATAAAGCACCGCAAAAGCATTTATATTTTTATTTATGATAGTGCCCCTTAAGCACAATCCCCAGAAAAGAATAGTTAGACTAAGAATGTCCATTCATTCTATGAGTATACATCCTAACATCTAGTCTAAAACATATATCACAAAACAAAACAAACATCAAACCATGCATCGACCTAATCTAAAGCTAGAAGTGGTGACTTAGGCTAGTATGTGTGCTTTGAAGGCTTGTGTGGTATGCCTAACTATGGCTTTAGGTTCAAATTTTTTTAAGTATGAAGATGATGTTCAACTTAGAGGAGGGTTTCATTTAAGTTGTTTAATTATTTTGGATTGATTTTATTTCATTTTTTGATTTGGTTTAAGTGGATCCTACAATTAATTACTAAGTTATGAAGAGAGGGAAAGAGAAGAGAACTTCTCTTTCTTTCCCTAACCTAAGTAATTTCTAAAGTAGATTCACATTTTAGTTTTGTTTAGGTGAATTTTTTGATTAAATCTTTTAATTAATCCTAAGTTTAGATGAACTCTAAACAAATCTATTCAAAAAGAAAGGCATTTTAAGATTAAATAAAATGAATCAAAATTCACATAACAGACACTATTTCATTTCTTTCCCAACATATATAACATGCATATGGATGGACCCTAAGCATATCTATACATTCAAATGAGATTATTTAACAAACTTTATGATGCATGCTAAGTAATCCATTTAAGGAAATTTAGAAGTTGAATATGCATGATTTTTCTTAAGTAGAAAGAGATTTCCTTATCCAAATTTTTACATACACATGAAAGTAAGAAAGGCATAAGTGAGTACAGTACCATTGTTAACCAGAGGTGTAAGGTACAAGACCTACTTAGGGCTACTTAAAGTCTCACAACCTCGGGGTTGTCCAGACTAATATACCACTTTCCTTAAATACAAACATATGTATAAAAGAAATGAAATAGAAAAGGAGAATGCAAAAGTTGTTTAATGGATTCATTTTATTTATGCAATTTATGTATGCAAGTATAGAAAACCTTCTTAAGTGATAGCATAGGGATGAATAGGGTATGGAATTAAGTAAGTGTTGGGTTCTTTTCAAATGAACCTACATCTTACCAACTCTATTCAAAACTATACCAACATAAGAAAGAAACAAAACCTATGCTAAGCATGCCTTTATAATCTATCACATGCAAATTCATAATTAAAATATAAGTAGCATACTTTCATATTTGGTATTTGATTTATGCATTTTGAAAATAATTTGGATTTAGTAGTGATAATAGCCATTCATATTTCCACTTTAGCCAACACATGCAAACTTGACATAAAGTAAACAATTTCATTTTAAATTTGAATTTGAAAAGTATGAATGCATGAAACCACATGACATACAAATATAACATGTTGGGGAAAGATTGAAATGAAAATGTAAACAAAGTTCACTTCACTTAAATCCTAAAGACATTCTTATAGAATAAAAAATTTAAAATAAATCAAAGTGAACTCAAAGTGATTATCGTTTAGTTTGAAGTTTGATTTAATTTTGAAAGGTGAGATAGTTTCTATTTTTAACCCATTTCCACATGTGTTTGATATTTTTGTTTAATTTATGGATAATTAGATCCAATTTTATGCATTGGTTGAGTTAAGGTATGAATTAAGTAACTTAATTAACCCTTACCTACACCACCTTAAATTAACCAAATAATTATGAGCCAATGAGATGACATAAAATTCATAAAAAATTTAAATTTGCAATGCACCTAATAAGAAAGAGCCTAATGCAATTTGGCTCAAAATTAAAAGTTAATTAAGCTAAGGGGTTTAGCTTAAGTAATTTCAAAACACCCTTTCACACATGTGAATTGGGTTTTGATTTCCTTAATTGAACTTAGGCTATTAAACACCTAAGGATCTACCCGAAGTAGATTAATTAAGTTCTAGAACTTTTTAGAATTTTTAGAAATTAATTAAATTGATAATTAATTAATTAATTATTAATTAAGAGGAGATTAAGGAGAGAAAAGGGGTTTAGGGAATAGCTTAGGGAAAATGCCCCAAAAATATTCTATAAACCTCCTACTTACTAGATCTGACCTTAATCAACCCTAATCATGAGTTAAAATCACTACACCTTAATTATCCTTAATTACATGAGGTAATTAGAAATATGTGTGATTCTTCTAATCAAGCTTCAATAAATCCCAAGAAAATTAGGGGAGGTAGAAGTCATCCCCTAAAACATACCCAAGAAATTTGGGATTAATTAGAGTCCTAATTAAAAAGTATTTAGCAAAATAAACTTTCTAATAAAATCCAAATTCAAAGAAAAGCATAGTTCAAAACCCATTGAAATTAATTTCAAAATATTCTAGGTTTAATTATCTTTCCATAGGATTTTATTTTAAATTTGTCTAAATTTTCTAGAGGGAGTTATGAATTTTAGAAGATCCTTAAGTTAATTAGAAATTAATTAAGCATTTAACTAATCCACCTCAGCGCATGCATGATGGTCAGTGCATTTTACATGTTTCACACAGTGAAGGGGTTACTTAAGTAGTCAAATCCAAGATGGTGGCTGGCAATACACACAAAGATCAGATGGTCAAGGATCTCCCCGTAGTTTTAAAATAATTAATAGATATACAAACGCAGAACTATCTCAGTCGTCCATCTAAAATGCGCAGATGGATGGTTAAAATCTCCCAAGTTCTTCCCCTTGATCAATAGAGATCATCCATGATCAAGGGGAATATCCAAGCTCGATCTAGCATGGATTCAAATCAAACTCAACCTACACCATCTAAAGCTAAAAAGCGGAAAATCCAACGGTCAAAAATTGATGGGTGAAAATTTCTTTCACAAAGCTCCACACCACATTGAGTTTAATGGTAAAAAAATCCCATACCTCACTGGAGGTGATCACCGGCTCTCGATTCCTTGGAGAAGCTTCATCTGGTTGAGACAAAGCCTTGCTAAAGTTTTGAGCACTTGAGGTTGAGTGGATCTTCCTATGGGTAACCTCTTCCTTAGCTTGAGCTCGCTTTGATCCACCCTTCCTTATGGGAACTCCAAAGGAAGCTTGGGTGCACTGACTTAGCTCCTTAATGAAGTATGCAAGAGCAATTAGATGGAGATTGAGTGAAGAGAAAGTTTTCTCTTCAATGGACTTCTCCTATTTTCAAAGTCTAAAATATGAGAAATGGCTTTTCAAATCCTCTCTAAGAAGCTTGGGAATACTCTCTGATGCTTGCTCTAAGTTCCTTAGCTTCAATCGATAGAGGGGAAGTGAGAATTGAATTGAATTAGGGGGAGTATATCTCCCCCTTGAAGGATCGGATGGCCGAATGCTCTTTCCATTTTGATCCAATTGATCATAGGCAGTGGGTTGTTTGATCAGTTAAGGGTGTGCACATGGTTAGTTTGAGCCAAAGAGTGGATTTCCAACCTCCCATGTGCTTGAATTTGAGTTTGAGAGGGAGTTTGAATTTTGCATTTTGACCCATAAGGTCGAGTTTTCTAGGGACCACTATGACCCAAACCCATTGGGTTAGGTGCACCACTCTCCCCTAGGTCCTCTTTAGCTTTTACGAAAGCCTCAGGTGAATGTGAAGTGGGTATGACCAAATTAGCCAAGGGTTAAGCCAAAATTTGTTCTATTACTTAGGGGGTATAATGGTCATTTTACTATTTTTTTTACTTTGGATATGTTGGGTATGTGGAAAAACTAGGTTTGGCCAAGTTTCATGAGATTTGGAATTCATTTGATAGAGTTTGACTCATGTTGACCCATTTAGGTCAAAATGGGTCAACTTGGGTCAAGTTGACCAATAGGTCAAATTGTGTCAAACCAAGGGTTTGGTCAAGTTCTTATGACCATTTGAAATGTTTTGGTGGCTTTGGTTTGATTCAATTTGGTATAGTTTTTGAATTTGGCTCATATGACTTCATTTAGGTCAAATGGGTCAAGTTTCCTATTTGACCCATTTGACCTATTAGGTCAAGGTAGGTTTAGTTTAATTAGATCTTTGTTTCCAATCAATTTTGGTTATGTTCAAATTTAACCATACCTTTGGGTCAGGTGTTTAGGTTAGTCAATTGAATGGAGGCTTTGGTCAAGTTCCACAAGTGATTTGGAATGGACTTGACCCATTGGTTCAATCAATTTGGCTTAGATCAAGTTTTGACACATTTTGACCCTTTAGGTCAAAATGGGTCAACTTAGTCAAAGCCAATTGCTAGGTTAGGCTCAAATGTTGGCTTGGTCAAGTTCAAACATAAGTCATGAGTGAACTTAGATCAATGGTTTCAATTAATTTGGCCTATATTGGCATTTTGGGTTAAGTGTTGACTTGGTCAACCCTTATTGACTTGGTTTGACCCAATTTGATTGATTGATCATCCCATGATGATTGTTGATCATGATGAGAGGATATATGAGTTTGGTTCAATCCAATTTGGTTAGGATCAAAATTTGGCTCATAATGGTACTTTAGGTCACTTTGGGTCAAGTGTGAGCCTAAGTGGTCAAATGGCTTGGTCAAAGCTTGATTTGAAGTTGTTGATCTTGTAAATATGGACTGATTGAAATATAAATCCATTTATAAGTGGTTTGAAGTCAAATGGGTTTTGATCCATTTGATAATTTCATATTCAAAGGAAGAATATGAAGGGTTTTGGGTTTGATTTTTGACTTGGGTTTTGATTGAGTGATTGAAGTTTGGATTTATATATGAGCTCATGATTGTAGGGTTGATTGAATCATGAGAGAAAATCAAGAGTTTGGCTTGATTTGAAAGTTGATTTGGCTAAGTTCAAGATTTTGACTTGAAAAGCTTAGATTGGAATTTTGAGTTGGGTTTGATTTTTGGAATAGGTTTTGATTGTTTGAATTTATATTTCATTTATATATGTGAATATAAATGAGAATATAAATGGATCAAGAAAATTTCAAGGATTTGAAGTGGTTTAATCATGATTTGGAGTAGGGTTTTAAATTTTGAAGTTGGTTTGATTGATTTATATTTATATTTAATTTATATATGTGAATATAAATGAGAATATAAATGAATTATGAGAAAATCCCATGACTTTGATATGGTTTGATCAAGATTTAGGCTAAGTTCATTAATGGAAAATTAATGACTTAAGGAGATTTCAAATTGGGAATTTAATTTTTACCATTTGATTTGATTGATTTATATTTATATTTCATTTATATATGTGAATATAAATGAGAATATAAATGAGTTTTGAGAAAATCCCATGAGTTTGAATTGATTTGATCAAAGTTTAGGCTATGTCCATTAATGGAAAATTAAGGGACTTAAGAAAATTTCATGAATTGATTTGGAATTTTGAGTTTAGTTTGATTGGTTTGAATTTATATTTCATTTATATATGTGAATATAAATTAGAATATAAATGGATTATGAGAAAATCTCAAAGATTTGATTTGATTTAGATCATGATTTTGGTTAAGTCCTTAAGAGAATATTAAGGACTTTGGCAAAATTTGGACTTAGGAAATTTTAATGAATTTTGATCATGGGTTTCAATCATGGATTTCAATCATATGGAGTTGATTTAAATTTGGAAAAATCAATTAAGATTTGGAGTTTGACTTGAAAGAAGGAAAGTGAGGAATGGTTTAAGTTAAGGGTAGGAAATTTTCCTAACACCCCAAGGCATGACCTATTCCTATGGATAACTCTTCTAAGTCTCTGGGCTGGGTTTGAGTATCCACCTAATCACTAGATGTGTCTTATGACTAAGGAACTCTTAAAGTCTAAGAGGAATCTTATGTCTATGATGTAAAGGTTGAGAGCTCATTCTAAAAATGAGATCAACACCTCCAAAAAAAAAAAAGAAATCTCCTATATTTGAACCCCATTTAGTTTACCTAAATTTGTTAAATGAGGGTTTCAATTTAACAATCAAATCAAGTTAGCAATCAAGTAAACAACATTCAAGCGAATGTTTCATATGGTTCTCTTTCTAGCAATGCAGAGATTCCAGCCCTCACGACCATCAATAGAGAGGAGGTGGCAGGCAAGAAGCCACTTCTTCTTTGACCTACAAGATTGAAGTTTCCTAACCAAAGGAGAAAGGCCATAAAATTTCCTTTGAAAGCCAAGAATAAGATCAATAAGGATTTGTGAGTATGTCTTATCCATTCTAGATAAGTATGACTCAAATGATCTCAATCCTAATTCCCAAAAGAAGACAACTCCAAAATGACTATCATAATAATCGTAATCCATAAAAATAATGGACTTGATGTCTTTAAGGATTTCAACTGTAGAGATACCCCATTCTAAACTTTCATGGTGTCACTATCAACAAAGAGTTAGAATCATCAAATCTAATAGAAGAAATTTTGGGCACCATAAAAGAGTAGACATCATCAATTCTACCTCTCTTTAGAAGATATCATAGAAGCCAATTATTGTAGTGGCAGGGTCCTACCACTTTCATCAAGACCAAAGGAAAAAAGAAAATCAATCATTGGAAATAATCAAATTCTAAATCCTTCTTAAGATACACCTCATAATCCAAAATAAGGGCATCAAACTATTCAAGGTTAATCATAAGGTCCTAAACTATCTTGGAAGGTTGCCCACTAAGCTAAAATAATGAGTGCACCCTCACCTTCTAAGGAGATAGAGGAGTGTTTGATTGGAACCCATTCTTCCTTGCACAATTAGTGGAAAAAACTCCTCAAGTCATACTCGACATAGAATATCCTATGGAAAGAAAAGACAAACAATCCCCTCCAGAGAACACAATATAAAGAAAGACTCAAAAAAAGGAGAGAAACAAAAATGAAATAAAAAGTGAAAAAAGAAAAGAAAAATTTTAAAAAATGAATGAAAAAAAGGGAAGAAGAGAAAGAAAAGAAGAAGAAAAAGAGAAAGAAAAAGTAAATAATACACATTGATTTGGAATCCAAAGGATAAATCATGTGTACAGAAATTTAAAGAAAAGGAGAGAAAAATAATATCAAAATAAATGAAAGATAAGAGTAGATAATTTCTAAGGATAATTCAATGATATGAGAAAAAAAAAAATAAGTAATAAATTTGAAGTTAAGAGTAAGAATATATAGTAGATATATATATATATATATATATATATATATATATATATATATATATATATATATATATATATATATATATATGCTATATATATATATATATATATATATATATATATATATATATATATATATATATATATATATATATATATATATATATATATATATATATATAATGAGATATCAAATTTCCACTTCTCTCTCTTCAAGCTCAAAGAGGATTCAGTAGATAAACCTTCAAATGAAGTAATAAAATCATCATCTTTTGCCTAGTCTACCTACTTAGCTTAAAGAATTTTGAAGACTTTCAAGTAGAGGATACACCTGATCTTAAGAAGAAAATTAGATCATCAACCAATGAGTTTTAAGAGATTAACCTCAGAACATAAAGGTAGTCCACCCACCCTCCCAACATCCATATATGATAAGTCAAAAGAAAATGCCAACAATTTGGCTAGGTTACTTTTGTAGTTTAAAGACTACTTTAAAGACCATAATGAAGTGCCCAATACATCTCTAAAGGTAGAGTCTACAAACTCAAAATTGAACCTATTGCTATTCCTACTTTGCAAACTTTTAATGCAACATTTGCACCAAGAAGAAGATCAAAGTTTGAAGTCAACCTTATTGAAGAAGAAAGATGCTATCATGATTACCCAACATTATGCCCCGAAAGGAAGGATTCAAATCGCACATACCATTATGAAGATTTTTAGGCATGTCTTGAAGATGAATCCACATTACCTATTTCAAATTTGATACCATAGCCTCTTTACATCTCCTCATTCAAGGATGTGAATGATGCTAAGATGAGAGGTCATTTGCACTTATAATTTCTATTGAATTTATTGCTATCGTCATGCCTTTCTGGTCATAGGTTAAAGAAAAAGGAAGACCATCTTTATGATCTAAGTAGTTGTCTTTGATTGGTTATCAAACTTCAAGTTGAATCCCTAAAGTATACAATTAGATGACTTTAGGGAGTTTCTAAGGCTTGTAGTAAAGCATCATGGAATAATAAAGATTGATCTAAAAGACATTAATGTGATATTAGAGATGCAGCCTCCGAGATTCTACTTAATAGGAGAGAGACTTCAATTAACGTTGAATATAGATGGTTTAAACTCTTTCAAAGTTAGTCTATCTCAAAACTTTTCAAATCAAGAATCTACTTCCAATCATTGAAAGGCCTACCTTGGTGCTTCAAAAGGATGGAAAGTAGTTTAAACCACTATAATAGGGGAACGCCCGATGCTTCCAATCAATGCTCTATTTAAAAAATACTATCCTCAAAATAATGTTTGAAAATAATTATCATCAATTAAAATCCTATCTTTCCATTCATCAAATCCTCTTCTTCATTGGAAGCATTATTTGCTTGTTTTGAATCCACATGTGTTTAGGATAGGTGTACCCTACTAGTGCATCACCCTCACTCATTAGTTTAGGTTGGGCGTTACCGCTAGTGTCACCCCAATGGTACCTTGTTCAGAGGATGTAAGTTTACACTTTCCTTCGACTTGACCACGCACACCGATGAGAGCACCTTGTTAGCATGGTAGCCTTACCGTGGTTGGTAAGCTACCTCATGTTGGCTCTAATTAAGAGGATGTAAGTTAGCTACACCTTCTTCTTAAACTTGTCATCATGAACTAACTAACTTGGTATATATAAACACACCCAAACACATCTTTTTTTCTCGCTACTTTGATGTGGGATAATGCCCCTGACACTCACTCATTAGCTATCTAAGTTGGGTTTCCCCACTAGTGCCACCCTAGTGGTTCCATGTTTAGAGGATGTAAGTGCTTTCCTTCACTTGACCATTGCACACCCATGAGTGCCTTGTTAGCATGGTAGGCCTTATAGAATGCCTACCTTTTGGCTTTGTTTAAGAGGATATAAGTCTATATGCTTTCTTCTTGACTAGCCATCGAACTGACTTGGTCGAGTAGAGGATTAGGGTTAAGTCCCAAATGCAGCACCTTTCCTCCTGCCGTTTCCAGTCTTCTTTCAGACTCCTACTTAGTAGTCTCCTTAGGTCAGTTTGACGCAATAATGGGTCACCCTTGTTCCTCGAAAGATTTAAGTCTACGCTTTCTAACTACGTTGTTGCACACCATCATGGGATCGAGCAAGCACCTATAGATAGACTATCTTGATAATCGCCACTTTAGGGAGATATAAGTCTACATGCCTTCTTCCTAGACTGATTATCACACACCGACGGGTACCTTAGGTTGGTTGGTATTCTCTATGCTAATAGTGACCCACCTGGTGGATACCCCACTCATGATAGATGTAAATGTGTTACACTTTTTCCTTGAGTTGGCCGCATACACCTGCTTCTTCTTATTTGGGAGGTCTGTGATAATGTATCTAGACCTTGATCTTTGATCACATCCTTGTAAACATTTAATAGAACAATACGTAAACTGAACGAAGTACATTTTAGTAACCACCCCTCTGGTTGGAGATTATATATTCGTGGATGTAGATTCTCTCTTGTTCCAGTAAATCTGAGATAGGTCCAGGCCGACATAGCCCCTTCTCAGTGTGGTCCCTCACACAACAACATGGTCCATAATAATAAATAAATATATATATATATATATATATATATATTCGCTTATGGATTTAGAATTAATGCCCCCAATGGCACCTTTCCCAAGAAAGCATCCTATCTTTGGGCGTCAACAAAAAACTCCCTATAGGAATCGCTTGACTACTCTTGAGTTGAGATAAGTCCCCCGTGGCACTCTCTTAGTAGTCACCATTAGGATGGGTTCAATTTGTTCTTCCACCAATAGGTTACCCTGGTCATCCTGGCTTTGGAAGATATAAGTCTGCATTCTTTAGACACCGTACGGTAGCCCTAGGTCGGTTTGATTTATGCATCCAATCACCCCAGTAGTTATTCCTTGCATTGGAGATGTAAGTCTGCTATGTTTTCTCCATCACAGCTGTTGCAAACTGAAAGGAACCACTTAGGTTGGATAGTCCTACCCTTCCGCCGATAGACTACCCTTTGTATTGATAAATCTTAGATAGGCTAAGGCCAACATAGCCTCTTCTTAGTGCAGTCCATCGCACACCGACGGGATCAATCAAACAAAATTAAAACAAATAAAAACAAACCAAATCAAATTATAACAAATCAATGAAATTAATGAAATTAATCTTGACTACTTTTGAGTTGACATATGTCCCCCAATGACATTCACTCAATAGTCTCCCCTAGGTCAAGTTCAATTTGTTGCATCCAATAGATCACCCCAGTAGTTGATCCCTACTTTGGAAGATCTAAGCCTACTATGCTTTCTTCCTAAGTATAGCAAATTGCACACGAAAAGGCAACCCTTAGGTTGGATAGTCTTACCTTGGGTCGTAGACTATTCCTTTGGATTAATAAATTTGAGATAGGTTAAGGCCGACATACCCTTCTTAGTGGGTCCAATGCACACTGACAGGGTCCATAATAAACTAAATTTAAAACTAACATTCCCAGTGAAGTCAAATTAAAGCATATCAAACAAACCAAACTTCTCCCTACCGAGGCACAAATAAAATTAATCTTCCCAATGGAGCCATAAGAAATAGCATCAAACTCTTATCTCCAACGGATAGCCTGAACCTTCTTCCTCAGTGGAAGGTTCACATTCCCAATCCCTGGATTATAGATTCTTATCTCCAAATGATATGCACCCAAACAAATCATATTCATAATCAAACTCAAATCCATATCCCCGAGATAGCTTGAACCCGCTTCCCTAGTGGAAGGTTCACATTGATCTCTTATGCCTTAGCATAAATAGAGCTACTTTGCACTAAGATGAATCTATCTACCTTTTGGGTTTAGGTATAGATCATTTTCATTAGTGTTTGTAGTCTTTTGGATGTTGTTGATCATCTTGGTCAATGCTAATATGTATGGTGTGCCTTGTCAATTACACCACACTTATTGGGGGGGGGGTCCTTTTGTTGACCTTACTTTTAGAGTGAATTCTCAAACTCATGTTCTTAGACCTAGGAACCTTCTAGACTCTAAGGTTTCCTTAGTCATAAGATGCTTCTACAGATTAGGTGAACACTTAACCTAAGCCTAGAGACTTAGAAGGGTTATAATAGGATTAGGCCATGCCTTAGGGACTTAGGAAAATCACCTACCTTATAGCCTAAACCCAATCCATGTACACCTTCTTAAATTTAATTAAAATTCAAATTTCTAGCCAAACCTCAAACTCAATTTCAAATCCAAATCTAAGTCCAAACTCAATTCCAAATGATTGAAACCCAACATCAAATCCAAACTTGAAATCCTTCCCAAGCCCTTTAATCAACCTTCATGAACTTAAATTCTCATCCAATTCAATCCAAACTCAATTGATTTTCTTATAAATCAATTGTACCTTCAATTATCATCTCAAATATGAATGAAATATAAATTCAAATAGCCAAAACCAAATCCAAAATCAAATCGAATCCCAATTTAAACCCTTTAAGCCATTTCCTTGAACTTAGCCAAACCCATCTAAATGAAGAAAATCAATGGATTTTCTTGAATCAATCATTCCTTCAATCATCTATCCAAATATAAATGAAACCTACAATCATCTAGTCAAACTAAAATCAACCCAAGTCAAAACCTAGCATTTGACTTGAAATATTCAAATGAACCAAAACTCATTTGAATTCAAACCAATAACAATTGAAATTATATATCAATCTCAAATTATATATAAACTCAACTAAATCAAACTCAACCCAAAATCAACCCAACTAAATCCAATTGGTTCACTTGACCCAAAGTGGCCAATTTGACCTACATGAACCAAAATCCAATTCAATCCAAATCAAAAGTGAATTAAGTCAATCCAAACTTCATCATTGTTGATCACCCTAGGATGATCAATTGATATAAATTAGGTCAAACCAAGTCAACTAGCCCATTGACCAAGTCAACCCTTTAGCTATATGAACCCAAACTAGCCAAATTACAACCTAAATCCATTGAATGATTCAAATCAACCCAAAATCAACATTTAAACATTACTTGACCTTCAATTGAGCCAAACCTAGTCAATTAGCCCTCTTTACCAAGTTGACCCAAATTACCATAAAGGGGAATTAGACTAAACCCAAACTAAATCCAAATTAATTCAAACCAAAGCATACAATCCTCTCTAAATAGTCATATGAACTTGACTAACCCTTGGTTTGACCTAATTTGACCAATTGGTCAACCTAACCATTTTGATCCAATTTGACCCAAATGGGTAAAATTGAGCCAATCTTAAACAAATGAACTCCAAATGACATAAAATTTGGTCCAACTCACTTTTGACTCATTTCAAATCAGCCTAAATCAAATTCAATGCCAAATGACCACTCTAACCTTGGGCTAAGGGTATCACATAAGATAAAACACCTATGTAAATGGTAATTTCTTTTACTTGGTCACTTTGCACTCATCCATTAGTCCACTAGGCTCCAAGGATCTTGTCCAACTGACCAAGAGATGGTTGGGTCATGACTCATGGGAGGAGAAATCACCCCCCCTCATTGGGAACACTTGGGAAGGACCTCCACTTCCCTTTGCTAGGACACCCACTTGTCCTTCATAGCGACCACCTCCCATGCCTTGGCCAACCAAATTAAGCCACCTAAGGAGAATCCCAACCACCCATGCCAAGCACACCCACATGGAGCCAATAATCACCATGAATGAGTTTATTTTTTTTACAGGAGACAAAATAGAAGGCAAAACTCTTCCTCACACACTCATTTCACTCTCCAAGAGCTCCAAAACCAATAGCAACCATTCCATTTTTTTTGAGCAAAATATCAAAATCAAGTGGATTCATGAGGAAGTGATGACCATTGGTGGATACATTATTATTTTGATGAAGTAAAGCCCATTCAAAGCTTCTTCTTTTAGAGCACTCGATCATCAACCACCAAAAATCATCGGTGAGGTAAATTTTCAAGAATCGTGGTTAGGTTCTTATGTGTAATTTTGCTCAATTTTAGAAATTTTCTTTAGATTACCCTTGCATTTTTTTATTTTACATGATTTGAGTGATTTTTGATGATCGAAAAACATTGAGCCTAAAATGAAGTTTTCCATTCAATTTTTTACAAGAATCACAAAAATCACTTCAAAATAGTGTTCCTTTCTTCCATAATCACCCACAAAATCATCTCCTTTAAAGAGGGATGGCTCAATATGTGTGAATCATGCTATTATCAATTAGATCAATGTATATATCGATCCATGATGATTGAATCCATATGATGTCACATTCCTCATCTATGTGGCACCATAGTCACTTTGTCATTTGGTCAAATTGTCATTTGGGTTAAGAAATTAGTGATTTTATGCTTTTAAAATTAAAAACACCTAAACTTCAAATTATAAATAAAATAAAATACTTTACTAAAAATTGCAAATAAGGCACATTATTTGTCTTTAGAGGAAAATGAATCTAAGCCCCAAATTTTCTTGAATATTTTGATCTTAATTTAAGTTTATAGCAATCAAATTTTATTAATTAAACCAAAAGCCACATCGATTGATTTGAAATTTATATAAAAAAAATTGAGCTTAAAATCTACCTACCATAAAATTTCAAGTCAAAGGATTTTTTTGGAGAATAGCATTGAAGTTCAAATAGTTAAAATAAATTAATGGACTTTATAAAAATCATGGAAAATCATTTAAATCAACTAAAATTTTGAAAATTATAACAAATCATAGAAAAATCATAAAAATGCAAGTAAATATTTATTTTGAAGGTATTTAGAAGATTCAATTAAAATTGTTCCAATAATTTTGAATAGTAATTAAAGCTTAATTTAAGTTTAATTTAAACATTAGCATTTACTCTTTATTTACCATTAATCCCAAACTTTGAGGATGATTAATGGGATGACTCACCTCCCATAATTTTCTTGGGATTTGCTTGGTTAATTAGAAATTGCATTACTTTTCTAAATTTAATTAATTAATATTCTAAATAGTAAAATCATTAATTAACTTGTATTATAAAATAGTGAATGGGCATGGGGAATGAGTTTGGAACCTCTTTCCCAATCTTTTCCTAAGTCCATTTCACTTGAATGAAATAATTAATTTGGGATTAATTGATTGGTCTAATTCATTAATTAACTTAATTATTCAATTTGAAACTATAATCACATGGAATCTTAATTAATCAATTCATGGAGATCTTTAGGCATTCAATAACCTAAAATATTTAAAATTATGGTTAACCACATGTGTGGGAAAACTATGAGTACTTAATTAAGTTTCTTAACAATTAATCTCTAATATGAGCCAATTGCATTAGGCCTCTTTCATTTCTTAGGTTTATTGCTGATTTAATATCCAATGTATATACATATCATTTTGGCTCATAATTACTTGGTTAATTAAATTAACTAGTAAGTAAATTAATGGATTTAATGCATATACAACCTAAACCCATATCAAATTACTTATCATTAAACCAAATAAAATTACAAACATGGGAATGGGTTAGGATCATCAAACTTTTATTTCTTCAAACCAAATCAAATATAAAATTGAAAGTGATAATTAAAAAAACCTTGGTTTTCTTTAAATGCTTTTATTTGATTTGATTATCATAGAATTAATTTAATTGAATAAACTCACATGTTTATTCTTATTCATTCCAATCATGTTAGATGTTGTATGTAAATTAAAATCATATATTCATCTTTTCAAAATTAGTTAAATCAAATGGTTTTCCTTTATGTCAAGCTTGCATGTGTTGATTTATTTTATAATATGTATTTATTATCACTATTAAATCCAAATGTATTCTCCAAAGCTTATAAATGAATGGATACAAATGCTATGAATGCTTATAAATACATAAGAGATGTATGTGATTATAATGTGAAGTGAAGCTCCTTTCCTTTTATTCATGTATTGATTATATAAGTGAGAATTTTTAATGGGTATATAGTCTTGACATCCAGAATACAGCTTTAGTTAGCCAAGGAGGATTTGATTTTTTATGTTTATGACATGTACAACATTTATTTCATGTATTTCAATACTAGAATTTGAGGCTTTAATTCATATACATAAATGATTCAATCAAATTAAATATCATTTTTTTGCATGATTTTGATTCTCCAAATTATGAATACATGTGTATGTATCTAAAAGCGGTATATAGTCTGACATCCACAGAATACAAGGCTTTAGTTAGCCTGAGGTCATTTGACCTTCATGGTTTAAGAAAAGATACTTGCTTATGTATTTTATACATACTTGTGTATTTAATTAGAGAATGGTAATCCTTCCTTTTTTATTAAAAATACATGCATTTTCAATTGTTCAAGTGATTAAGTTAATTGATTATGTGATTTGGAGGTCTCTTTCTTATGTTCATCCATGTAAATTTACATATGGTTTGAATGTAATGGTATATAGTTAGAAATGAAAATGAGGCTTTAGCTAGAAGGAGGTCATTTGATTACCTCACTTCCCTAGTTAATAATAACATGTACGTATTTAATTCCTTATGTATTTTTTGTATAAGAATTTAGATAGAGCCTTAAAATAATATGATAAAATAGTTCAATAAAAGGGGAAATATAAAGCTTCAAATGTACATACCCACATCCATTATTCAAGTGTGCTAAAATATATTGTATGTGTAACTTAAGACTTAATCATATGCATGTTACATGTGATGGAAATGAATGATTTAGCATGTGTCATGTGATAGTATTTGATTAGATTAATCTTGAGAAGCCTTTCACATTGAATAAAATTATTTAAAGAGAACCTAAACTTAGGATTAATCTAAAATGTAATAAGCTATTCACTAAAGAGAACTAAATAAAAATAGCATGCTTTAAAAGTGGTTTAAGGTAGGGATGAAAGGGCAACCTCTTTTCTTCTCTTTATAACATATAGTTGGTAGGTGTAGGTCATATGAAATAAAAAAAACATAAATTAAAACTTTTCAAATCAATTAGCACTTGAAGTGAAACCACCCTTTAAATTGAATCTTTCTACACTTAGAAAATCTTAAATAAGCCTAGTTGACATACCACACAAGCAATACACACACATTAGATTAGTCACCACTTCTTATGTTAGGATGATGCTTGTGATGTATGTTTATTTTGATGTATTATTTTTTTATATGTTGGGTGTATGTGATAGGTGGATATCTATTCTAATCATGTTTTTGAGATTATGTTTAAGAGGTGCTTAAAATAAATATCAATGCTCTCTTTGGTTGCTTAAGCCTCTAAGCATAATCAAAGTTAGGATCTTTGTTACCCATGTGAATCTAAGTTAAAATTATAAATATAATTCTTGGATTATGTGTGTGTTTAGCTCACTCTTGTGTAGTTAGATTTTTATTTTCTATTTTTAATTTAATTTTGAAATAAAATTATGATTAGTTCTTTGGATAAGGATGAGCATTGGCGAACTTTATCTTGGGATTACTTTTCCATCCTTGCATGATAGTGGAATTCTTGACTTATTAGGCATCCTTGTGTGTTAGAAAACACCTTTCTTGCTGATTTATCTAACAACATTATTTCATGCATGTAGGCATCAAAACCCAAATTGTCAAAATGAAGTATCAAAATAAATAAAATTTGAAAAGTTTACTTTAAGTCATATGTTCATACCACTCATTACTCTAGTCTCAAGAATTTAGAATTTAGTTTCTTTCTAATTAAATAATAGCCTAACTAATCTTACAAATAATATGATCAAACTTCTATTTAAATAGAGGTGTTTCTAATTGTAGTCAAATAGATTTATCCTCACTTATGGAGTTAAACCATATGCCCATTTTCACATAGATTTAGGTCACACTTTGCTTATAATAAATCTAGATTTAGGATTTGAGGTGCATATTTTGTTTGGGCTACAAATTCACCTCTTAGGCATCTCCACAATCTTGTGTTGTTGGATTATAAGTCCTAGCTTTATAATGCATGTTAACAAAATTAATTTTATTTTAATTTCAAAATTATAAAAATTATAGATATTGAAATTCTCACTAGGTATTCTAGTATCAAGCATTCCTTTTTTTCCTTTGGCTTAATAATAAGTCTTTGAGTTTTCCACTTGATTTTCCAATACAACTAATCCTTTCATATAATATCCTTGAAATATTTGAGACCTTAATTGCTACTTTAATTGAGTATTCTTATTCACATCCCAGGATGTAATTAACTATGGAGGCTTGCATCCATAGAACTTAATGAACACTTAATATAAACCCTTTTCCATGAAAGTAAAGATCTTATTTGAACCCATCATAAAAGTCCTTATTAAGTGATTGGGTCCATTATAAGGTGATTATTTCTATTTTTCAAGATTGCATCTTTGCTTAATGTCATAATCATTTCAATAAGTACCCATGATGAAGTGTCCCACATCTCAAAATAAACACCACACACCAAGTTTTCTAGGACATGCGATGACATAGATAAAAATGAGCATGCATAGAGCAAATCAAAACCCTACATAAATGTCTCTACTACAAAACACAATTTGATCATAGGATAAATCATTCTTCAATTTCTTAGTTCATCAAAAACCACTGACTCATCTTAAAACATTTTATGGTAAGTCAAATCATTAAAATCAAAATAACCACACACAAAGAAATCATACATTAGAAACCAAAAGTCCATTCAAAAGGCTTCAAGGTTTGGCCACCACATCAAAACTTCAACAAATTGTCAAGCAAAAAAATCAGGAAAAATCAAACAACAAGACTCAGGAAAACTAAAGTCCTCCAAACCAACTAAGTAAAATAACCATAAAATAGAGAATAACCATCAAAACCAACAAAGGATGCATCCCATTGAGGAAAATAGAAAACCAAAGAAAGCACCACACAATGAGGTCCAAAGAAACCACCATAGAAGGTAATCACTAGCCAAGACTAGCCAAACAAACTTCCAATATAAAATTTATGATGGGAAAATAACAAGTAAAACCTATTGTAAACAATCATAATAAAGGCTAATCTAAGAGATAACCAAACACAATCTAAGGAAAAGAAAGATCAACAATAAATAAAGAATGGCAACCCCTAAAAGTTGGACTCTCAAGGAGGCTAGAAAGACAACAACCAACATTGGTTCTCACAAGGCCACCCATTCAACCATGAAAAACTAGCAAAAAGTAAGTTCAAGAGGAGAGCCAACAAACTAACTAGTGAAAATAGAATAAGCTGCAAAAACCATCTCATTTCAAGAGTAACATGTCAGAAGATAGGAAAGTTGAAAAAAATAAGGGCTGAAAGATAGGAACCATGTAACCATCCAACATAGAAGTAAGAGAAGTTAAAATATAACAAAAGGCAAAAGTGAAAATAAGTTTAGGGTTTAGGGTTTAGGTTTTGGGTTTTGATTTTATTTAGGGTTTAGGGTTTTAAGTTTAGGGTTAGGTTATTTAGTGTGGTTTAGGGTTGGGTTAGTTTAAGGTTTAGATTTAGGGTTTATGGTTTGGTTTAGGTTTAGGTTTAAGATTTATGGCTTTAGGATTTATAGGGGGTTTGAGTTAAGGTTTAAGGTTAATGATTTTTTAGGGTTTAGGGTTTATTTAGGTTTAATTTATTTATAAGTAAAAACGATGCTTAACTTTATTTAGTTTATTTTTATTTATTTGTTAATTTTATCTTTTCTTTTTTATTTGGGTTTATTTTTATTTATTTATTTTAATTTATTTATTTTAGGATTTTTTATTTTAGTTTAGGTTTTATTATAATTTATCTGAATTTAGGTTTATGTTTATTTTTATTTTAGTTTTAGGTTTAGGATTTTTAGGTTTAGATTTAGGTTTCATTTAATGAGGTTTGGTTTTAGATTATTTTAGGTTTATTTATATATTTTATTTTACTTGGTTTGGGTTTATAGTTTATTTTATTTTATTTAGTTTAGTCAAAGTTCACTTTAGCTTTAGGTTTATGTTTTATTTATTTTAGTTTATGTTTATGTTTATTTTATTTTGTTTCGGGTTATTATATCTATTTAGTTTAGGAGGGTATATTTTATTTTATTTTATATTTTATGTTTTTTGGATATTAGGGTTTATTTAAAGTTTAGTTAATCTCAAATGGGTAGCTAATCTCTACATTATGGATTACAAATGAATTAAATTATAATTAAGCAAGGAATTCATTATTGGGGTCTTCAAGCTTTATTTCTTCTTTCTTCTTTGGTTCCTTCTTTTGGATGGTTGGAAGGTAGATGCTCAGCTTGCATGGTGCATAGATAGGATCTTATGACCAATGCTCATCTAATCCCCATAACAATCATTCCACAACCCTAATTGCTTACATGAAAGGAAAAGTGAAAATCTAACTAACACCAAAATAAAGGTTAGCTAAAATAAACCACAAATCCCAAGCATGTATATTGGACTTATCACCACACATGGGTGACTAAGTCCACAATGGATTATGCTTGGGTGTAAAGTACACAAAAGCATTTATATTTTTATTTATGATAGACATAAGCAGAATCCCCTATAGAAAAGAATAGTTTGACTAAGAATGTCCTACCATTCATTCTATGAGCATACATCCTAACATCTAGTCTAAAACATATATCACAAAACAAAATAAACATCAAACCATGCATCGACCAAATCTAAAGCTAGAAGTGGTGACTTAGGCTAATATGTGTGCTTTGAAGGCTTGTGTGGTATGCTATGGCTTTAGGTTCAAATTTTCTAAGTTTGAAGAGATGTTCAACTTAGAGGAGGGTTCATTTGAGTTGTTTAATTATTTTGGATTGATTTTATTTCATGTTTTGATTTGGTTTAAGTGTATCCAACAATTAATTACTAAGTTATGAAGATTGAGAAACAAAAGAGAACTTCTCTTTCTTTTCCTAACCTAAGTGATTTCTAAAGTAGATTCACATTTTAGTTTTGTTTATGTGAATTTTTTGAGTAAATCTTTTAATTAGTCCTAAGTTTAGATGAACTCTAACTAAATCTATTCGAAAAGAAAGGCATTTTAAGATTAAATAAAATGAATCAAAATTCACATAACATACACTATTTCATTTCTTTCCCAACATATATAACATGCATATGGATGGACCCTAAGCATATCTATACATTCAAATGAGATTATTTAGCACACTTTTTTGATGCATGCTAAGTAATCCATTTAAGGAAATTTAGAAGTTGAATATGCATGATTTTTCTTAAGTAAAAAGTGATTTCCTTATCCAAATTTTTACATACACACATGAAAGTAAGAAAGCAATAAGTGAGTACAGCACCATGGTTAACCAGAGGTGTAAGGTACAAGACCTACTTAGGGCTACTTAAAGTCTCACAACCTCGGGTTGTCAGACTAATACACTTTCCTTAAATACAAACATATGTATAAAAGAAATGAAATAGAAAGGAGAATGCAAAGTTGTTTAATGGATTCATTTTATTTATGCAATTTATGTATGCAAGTATAAGAAAACCTTCTTAAGTAGCATAGGGATGAATAGGGTATGGAATTAAGTAAGTGTTGGGTTCTTTTCAAATGAACCTACATCTTACCAACTATTCAATTATATACCAACATAAGAAAGAGAAACATAAACCTATAAGCATGCCTTTATATTCTATCACATGCAAATTCATAATTAAAATATAAGTAGCATACTTTCATATTTGGTATTTGATTTATTCATTTTGAAAATAATTTGGATTTAGTAGTGATAATAGCCATTCATATTTCCACTTTAGCCAACACATGCAAACTTGACATAAAGTAAACAATTTCATTTTTAAATTTTAATTTGAAAGTATGAATGCATGAAACCATGACATACAAATATAACATGTTGGAAGATAAAGAGAAATGAAAGCATGTAAACAAGTTCACTTCACTTAAATCCTAAAGACATTCTTATAGAATAAAAAATTTAAAATAAATCAAAGTGAACTCAAAGTGATTATCATTTAGTTTGAAGTTTGATTTAATTTTGAAAAGGTGAGATGAGTTTGCTATTTTAATCAATCCACATGTGTTTGATATTTTTGTTTAATTTAGATAATTAGATCCATTTTTATGCATTGGTTAGGTTAAGGTATGAATTAAAACTTAATAACCCTTACACCACCGAACAATTAACCAAATAATATGAGCCAATGAGATGACATAAAACTCACAAAATTTAAATTTTCAATGCACCTAATAAGAAAGAGCCTAATGCAATTTGGCTCAAAATTAAAGTTAATTAAGCTAAGGGGTTTAGCTTAAGTAATTTCAAAACACCCTTTCACACATGTGAATTGGGTTTTGATTTCTTAATTGAACTTAGGCTATTAAACACCTAAGGATCTACCCAAAGTAGATTAATTAAGTTCTAGAACTTTTTTAGAATTTTTTAGAAATTAATTAAATTGATAATTAATTAATTAATTAAAGAGGAGATTAAGGAGAGAAAAGGGGTTTAGGGAATAGCTTATGGAAAATGCCCCAAAAATATTCTATAAATCTCTTACTTACTAGATCTGACCTTAATCAACCCTAATCATGAGTTAAAATCACTAATTACACCTTAATTGTCCTTAATTACATAAGGAGAGTAATTAGGAAATTTATGTGTGATTCTTCTAATCAAGCTTTCAATAAATCCCAAGAAAATTTGGGAGGTAGAAATCCCTAAAAATACCCAAGAAATTTGGGATTAATTAGAGTTCTAATTAAAAAATTAGCAAAATAAACTTTCTAATAAAACAAATTAGAAAAGCATAGTTCAATTGAAATTAATTTTAAAATATTCTAGGTTTAATTATCTTTCCATAGGATTTTCTTTTAAATTTGTCTAAATTTTCTAAAGGGAGTTATGAATTTTAGAATATCCTTAAGTTAATTAGAAATTAATTAAACATTTAACTAATCCAATTGATGCGCGATGGCGGCGATGGTGGTACATTTTATGTTTCCATGAAGGGTTACTTAAGTAGTCAAATCCAAGATGGTGGTGGTGTTTTACTTGATTCGGATGATTGGATCTCCCCATAGTTTTAAAATAATTAAGATATCTAAATGTGAACTATCTCAGTCCATCTAAAATGCAGGATGGATGGTTAAATCTCCAAGTTCTTCCCCTTGATCAATAGATCATCCATGATCAAGGGAATATCAAGATGCATGGATTCAAATCAAACTCACCTACACCATCTAAAGTTAGAGCGGCAAATCGGTCAAAATTGATGGGGTGAAAATTTATTTCACAAAGCTCCACACATTGAGTTTAATGGTCAAAATCCCATACCTGAGGTGATCACTCTCGATTAGAAGCTTCATG
Organism: Cymbidium sinense; assembly: GCA_021442155.1. Classification (NCBI taxonomy): domain Eukaryota; kingdom Viridiplantae; phylum Streptophyta; class Magnoliopsida; order Asparagales; family Orchidaceae; genus Cymbidium; species Cymbidium sinense. The sequence continues at coordinate 16,905 of JAKCPB010001374.1, read as the reverse complement.
GTTGAGACGAACTTGCAGTTTTGAGCACTTGAGGTTGAGTGGATCTTCCTATGGGTAACCTCTTCCTTAGCTTGAGCTTCACTTTGATCCAATTCAATCCTTCCTTTAGAACTCCAAAGGAAGCTTGGGTGCACTCGAGCTCCTTGATGAAGTATGCAAGAGCAATTGGATGGAGATTGAGTGAAGAGGAGTTAGCTCTTTGGACTTCCCTATTTTCAAAGTCCAAAATCAGAAATGGCTTTTCAAATCCTCTCTAGAAGCTTGGGAATACTCTCTCATGCTTCTTCTTTAGATGAGGAAGTGAGAATTTGAATTAGGGGAGTATATCTCCCCAAGGATCGGATGAGCAATGTCTTTCCATTTTGATCCAATTGATCATAGGCAGTGGGTTGTTTGATCAGTTAAGGGTGTGCACATGGTGGTTTGAGCCAAAAGGATTTGGAACCTCCCATGTGCTTGAATTTGAGTTTGAGAGGGAGTTTGAATTTTGCATTTTGACCCATGGGGTGGTTTTCTAGGGACCAATTGGGCTGACCCAAACCCATTGGGTTTCCACTCTCCCTAGGTCCTCTTGAGCTTTTAAAGCCTGTGAATGTGAAGTGGGTATGACCAAATTGGGTTAAGCCAAAATTTGTTCTATTACTTAGGTAGAATGGTCATTTACTATTTTTTTTTACTTTGGTATGTTGGGTATGTGGAAAAACTAGGTTTGGCCAAGTTTCATGAGATTTGGAATTCATTTGATAGGGTTTGGCTCATGTTGACCCATTTAGGTCAAAATGGGTCAACTTGGTTCAAGTTGACCAATAGGTCAAATTGTGTCAAACCAAGGGTTTGGTCAAGTTCTTATGACCATTTGAAATGTTTTGGTGGCTTTGGTTTGATTCAATTTGGTATAGTTTTGAATTTGGCTCATATGACTTCATTTAGGTCAAATGGGTCAAGTTTCTATTTATTTGACCTATTTGAGGTAGGTCAAGGGTAGGAGGTTTGGTAAGTCATATGGAGTGGATTGGTACCTTTGTTTTTAATTAATTTTGGTTATGTTCAAATTTGGCTCAACACGACCCCTTTAGGTCATGTTGGGTCTAAGGTCAATTGAGCAAGGTTAGGTCTAATTTGCCAATGGAGGCTTTCGTCAAGTTCCACAAGTGATTTGGAATGGACTTGACCCAATGGTTCGGATCAATTTGGCTTAGATCAAGTTTTGACACATTTTGACCCTTTAGGTCATAATGGGTCAACAGTCAAGCCAAGGCTAGGTTAGGCTCAATGATGGCTTGGTCAAGTTCAAACATAAGTCATGAGTGAACTTAGATCAATGGTTTTTAATTTGGCCTATGGTAGGTTTCATTTTGGGTTAAGTGTTGACTTGGTCAACCCTTATGTTTGACTTAGTTTGACCCTGATTGATTGATCATTGATTGTTGATCATGATGAGAGGATATATGAGTTTGGTTCAATCCAATTTGGTTAGGATGAAAATTTGGCTCATAATGGTACTTTAGGTCACTTTGGATCAAGTGAGCCTAAGTGAGTCAAATGGCTTGGTCAAAGCTTGATCTAAAGTTTGTTGATCTTGTAAATGGACTCATGATTGAAATATAAATCCATTCACAAGTGGTTTGAAGTCAAATGAGTTTTGATCCATTTGACAATTTCATATTCAAAGGAAGAATATGAAGGGTTTTGGGTTTGAATTTTGACTTGGGTTTTGATTGAGTGATTGAAGTTTGGATTTATATATGAGCTCATGATTGTAGGGTTAATTGAATCATGAGAGAAAATCAAGAGTTTGGTTTGATTTGAAGTTGATTTGGCTAAGTTCAAGATTTTGACTTGAAAGCTTAGATTGGATTTTGAGTTGATTTGGGTTTGATTTTTGGAATAGGTTTTGATTGTTTGATATTTTTATTTTATATATGTGAATATAAATGAGAATATAAATGGATCATAAGAAAATTTCAAGGATTTGAAGTGGTTTAATCATGATTTGGGTAGGGTTTTAATTTTGAAGTTGGTTTGATTGATTTATATTTATATTTTAATTTATATATATGAATAAAAATATATAAATTATGAGAAAATCCCATGACTTTGATATGGTTTGATCAAGATTTAGGCTAAGTTCATTAATGACTTAAGGAGATTTCAAATTGGGAATTTAATTTTACCATTGATTTGATTGATTTATATTTATATTTCATTTATATATGTGAATATAAATGAGAATATAAATGAGTTTTGAGAAAATCCCATGAGTTTGAATTGATTTGATCAAAGTTTAGGCTATATCCTTTAATGGAAAATTAAGGGACTTAAGAAAATTTCATGAATTGATTTGGAATTTTGAGTTTAGTTTGATTGGTTTGAATTTATATTTCATTTATATATGTGAATATAAATTAGAATATAAATGGATTATGAGAAAATCTCAAAGATTTGATTTGATTTAGATCATGATTTTGGTTAAGTCCTTAAGAGAATATTAAGGACTTTGGCAAAACTTAGGAAATTTTAATGAATTTTGATCATGGGTTTCAATCATGATTTCAATCATATGGAGTTGATTTAAATTTGGAGAAAATCAATTAAGATTGATTTGGAGTTTGACTTGAAAGAAGGAAAGTGAGGAATGGTTTAAGTTAAGGGTAGGAAATTTTCCTAACACCCCAAGGCATGATTCCTATGGATAACTCTTCTAAGTCTCTAGGGCTAGGTTTGAGTATCCACCTAATCACTAGATGTGTCTTATGACTAAGGAACTCTTAAAGTCTAAGAGGAATCTTATGTCTATGATGGAGGGGTTGAGAGCTCATTCTAAAAATGAGGTCAACACCTCCAAAAAAAAAATCTCTCCTATTTGAACCCCATTTAGTTTACCTAAATTTGTAAAATGAGGGTTCCAATTCAACAATCAAATCAAGTTAACAATTCAAGTAAACAAATTCAAGTGAATGTGATATGGTTCTCTTTCTAGCAATGCAGATTCTAGCCCCATGTAGAGAGGGTGGCGGGACAAGAAGCCACTTCTTGGTTTGACCTACGATGATTTTGAGTTTCCCTAACCAAGGAGAAAGGATATAAAATTTCCTCTGAAAGCCAAGAATAAGATCAATAAGGATTTGTAAGTATGTCTTATCCATTCTAGATAAGTATGACTCAAATGATCTAATCCTAATTCCCAAAAAGAAGACAACTCCCAAAACTATCACAATAGATTGTAATCCATAAAATAAGCAGTACCATGGACTTGATGTCTTTAAGGATTTCAACTGGGTAGAGATACCCCATTCTAAACTTTCATGGTGTAACTATCGACAAAGAGTTAGAATCATCAAATCTAATAGAAGAAATTTTGGGCACCATAAAGAGTAGGTAGACATCAATTCTACCTCTCTTTTAGAAGATATCATAGAAGCCAATTATTGTGTGAGGTCCTACCACTTTCATCAAGACCAAAGGAAAAAGAAAATCAGTCATTGGAAATAATCAAATTCTAAATCCTTCTTAAGATACACCTCATAATCCAAAATAAGGCATCAAACTAGAAGGTTAATCATAAGGTCTAAACTATCTTGGAAGGTTGCCCACTAAGCTAAAATAATGAGTGCACCCTCACCTTCTCTAAGGAGATAGAGGAGTGTTTGATTGGAACTAATCCTTGCATAATTGGTGGAAAATTCCTCAGGTCATACTCGACATAGAATATCCTATGGAAACAAAAGATAAACAATCCCCTCTAGAGAACACAATATAAACAAAGACTCAAAAAAAAGGAGAGAAAAAAAATGAAATAAAAGAAAAAAGAAAAAGAAAAATTAAAAAATGAATGAAAAAAAAGAGAAGAGAAAGAAAAGAAGAAAAGAAAAAGAGAAAAAAGTAAAGCACTAATACACATTGATTTGGAATCAAAGGATAAATCATGTCTGAGGTGTAAATTTAAAGAAAAGGAGAAAAAAAGAATATAAATAAATTTTGAGTCTACTTTTGACAAGTCTTTGGAGTAGATAATAGTAAAAAAAAGTTCTAAAGGATAATTCATGAATGATATGACTAGAAACTTAGTAGTTATGCATTGACTCCAATTCTACTATCTCATGATATTATTATAGGATTGGAAGTTAAGAGTTGCTCTAACCTTAGCATATATATGTAATATATATATATATATATATATATATATATATATATATATATATATATAATGAGATATCAAATTTCCACTTCATCTCTCTTCAAGCTCGAAAGAGGATTCAATAGTTGTAGATAAACCTTCAAATGAAGTAATAAAATCATCTTTTGCCTAGTCTACCTACTTAGCTTAAAGAATTTTGAAGACTTTCAAGTAGAGGATACACTCCTTGATCTTAAGAAGAAAATTAGATCATCAACCAATGAGTTTTAAGAGATTAACATCAGAACATAAAGGTAGTCCACCCACCCTCCCAACATCCATATGATAAGTCGAAAGAAAATGCCAACAATTTGGCTAGGTTACTTTTGTAGTTTAAAGACTACTTTACTTAAGACCATAATGAAAGTGCCAATCTCTCTAAAGGTAGTCTACAAACTCAAAATTGAACCTATTGCTATTCCTACTTTGCAAACTTTTAATGCGAACATTTGCACCGAAGAAGATCAAAGTTTGAAGTCAACCTTATTGAAGAAGAAAGAATCATGATTACCCAAATTATTGAGAAGGAATGTTCAAATCACATTTTATATGAAGATTTCAGTTAGGCATGTCTTGAAGATGAATCCACATTACCTATTTCAAATTTGATTCCATACATAGCCTCTTTACATGCAGTCTCCGCATTCATGGATGTGTTGAATGATGCTAGAAGATGAGAGGTCATTTGCATTTATAATTTTTATTGTAATTTATTGCTATCAGGTCATGCCTTTCTTTGGTCAACATGGTTAAAGAAAAAGGAAGACCATCTTTATGATCTAAGTAGTTGTCTTTGATTGGTTATCCAACTTGACTAGTTGAATACCTAAAGTATACAATTAGGATGACTTTAGGGGAGTTTCTAAGGCTTGTAGTAAAGCATCATGGAATAATAAAGATTGATCTAAAAGACATTACATGATATTAGAGATGCGACCTCAGATTCTACTTAATAGAGAGACTTCAATTAAAGTTCAATATAGATGGTTTAAACTCTTTCAAAGTTAGTCTATCACAAAACTTTTCAAATCAAGAATCTACTTCCAATCATTGAAAGGCCTACCTTGGTGCTTCAAAAGGATGGAAAGTAGTTTAAACCACTATAATAGGAGCGATGCTTCCAATCAATGGGCTCTATTTAAAAAAAACTATCCTCAAAATAATGTTTGAAAATAATTATCATCAATTAAAATCCTATCTTTCCATTCATCAAATCCCTTCTTCATTGGAAGCATTATTTGCTTGTTTTGCGAATCCACCATGGCATGTTTAGGATAGGTGTACCCTAGTGCATCACCCTCACTCATTAGTTGCTCTAGGTTGGGTGTGTTACCTTCTAGTCGTCACCCAATGGTACCTTGTTTAGGAGGATGTATGTTTGCTACGCTTTCCTTCCTGACTTGACCACTGCACACCGACGAGCACCTAGTTAGCATGGTAGGCCTTATTGTGTGGTCGGTAAGCTACCCTCATGTTGGCTCTAATTAAGAGGATGTAAGTTAGCTACACCTTCTTCTTAAACTTGTCATCATGAACTAACTTGGTTGAGTATATCTGACAAACACCCAAACACATCTTTTTTCTCAGGCTACTTTGATGTGGGATAATGCCCTCTCACTCACTCATTAGGCTCTAAGTTGGGTTGCGTGCTACACTAGTCGTCACTCTAGTGGTTCCATGTTTAGGAGGATGTAAGTACTATGCTTTCCTTCGACTTGACCATTGCACACCTGAGTGCCTTGTTAGCATGGTAGGCCTTATAGAATGTTGTAAGCTACCTTCATGTTGGCTTTGTTTAAGGATATAAGTCTACATGCTTTCTTCTTAGACTAGCCATCATGAACTGACTTGGTCGAGTAGAGGATTAGGGTTAAGTCCCAGTGGCACCTTTCCTGCTAAGTACTTCCAGTTTGAGTCTAGTCCTTCTTTGTGACTCCCTACTTAGTAGTCGCCCTTAGGTCGGGTTTGACTTGTTGTGCCAATAATGGGTCATGGTTGTTCCTTCTTGAAGATTTAAGTCGCTACTTTCTTCCATTATTGTTGCACACCGGCGGGCTCTAGATAGATAGCACCTATCAGTATGATAGACTATCTTGATAATTATTCCACTTTAGGGAGATATAAGTCTACATGCCTTCTTCTAGGCGATTGTCACACCATGGGTACCTTAGGTTGGTTGGTATTCTCTATGCTAATAGTGACCCACCTGGTGGATACCCCACTCATGATAGATGTAAATGTGTTACACTTTTTCCTTGAGTTGGCCAGTATACACCTACAGTCTTTCTTATTTAGAGGGTCTAGGATAACAGCCCTAGTGGCACCTCTCCTGTGGGGACTCTATTTGGATCACATCCTTTGCAACACCATTTAGATACTACCCGGGTTATTACTGGCTGGGTAGCCCCCTTTCCTAGTAACCACCCTCAGTTGGAGATTCTATTATGGATGTAGATTCTCTCTTGTTCGTAAATGCGAGATAGGTCCATAGCCCCTTCTCTTGTGGTCCCTCACACAACAACATGGTCCATAATATATAACAAATATATATATATATATATATATATATATATATATATATATATATATATATATATATATATATATATATATATATATATATATATAGATATATATATAGATATCCCCAGGAATTTTATATATAAGTTATGGATTGAGAAACTCCTATGGTATCACTTTCTTGATACTCTTGGTTAGATAAGTCCCCTGGCACTCTCAGTAGCATTGGGATGGGTTCAATTTGTTCTTCCACCAATAGGTTACCCCGATGGTCATCCTGGCTTTGGAAGATATAAGTCTGCTACGCATTCTTTTCAGCACTACCGTTGCACATGGGTAGCCCTAGGTCGGGTTCAATTTATTGCACATCCAACAGGTCACCCCAGTAGTTATTCCTTGCTTTGGAGATGTAAGTCTGCTATGGTTTCTCCATCACATTTGTTGCACACTGAAAGGCACCCCTTGGGTTGGATAGTCCTACCCTTCCACCGATAGACTACCCTTTTGTATTGATAAATCTTAGATAGGCTAAGGCCAACATAGCCTCTTCTTAGTGCAGTCCATCGCACGTCGATGAGATCAATCAAAAAAAATTAAAACAAATAAAAACAAACCAAATCAAATTACAATAAATCAATGAAATTAATGAAATTAATCTTGACTACTTTTGAGTTGACATATGTCCCCCAACGACATTCACTCAATAGTCTCCCCTAGGTCGAGTTCAATTTGTTGCGGATCATATAGATCACCCTAGTAGTTGATCCCTTATTTGGAAGATCTAAGCCTACTATGCTTTCTTTCTAAGTATAGCAATTGCACACTGAAAGGCAACCCCTTAGGTCGGATAGTCTTACCTTGTGGCTGGTAGACTATTCCTTTGGATTAATAAATTTGAGATAGGTCAAGGCACATAGCCCCTTCTTGGTCCAAGCACGAGGTCCATAATAAACTAAATTTAAAACTAACCTTCCGGTGAAGTCAAATTAAAGCATATCAAACAAACCAAACTTCTCCCTAGCAGGCACAAATCAAATTAATCTTCCCAATGGAGCCATAAGAAATAGCATCAAACTCTTATCCCCAAGCGAACACTTCCTCAGTGGAAGGTTCACATTCCCAATCCCCAGTGGATTATAGATTCTTATCTCCAACAAATATGCACCAAAATAAATCATATTCATAATCAAACTCAAATCCATATCCCCAGTAGATAGCTTGAACCTGCTTCCCTAGTGGAAGGTTTAAATTGGATCTCTTATGCCTTGAGCATAAATAGAGCTACTTTGCACTAAGATCGTCTATCTAGCTTTTGGGTTTAGGTATAGATCATTTTCATTAGTGTTTGTAGTCTTTTGGATGTTGTTGATCATCTTGATCAATATCAATACCTGCGGTGTGCCTTGTCAATTACACCACACTTATTGGGTGGTCCTTTTGTTGACCTTACTTTTAGAGTGAATTATCAAACTCATGTTCTTAGACATAGAAACCTTCTAGAATTTAAGGTTTCCTTAGTCATAAGATGCTTCTCTGATTAGGTGAACACTTAACCTAAGCTAGAGACTTAGAAGGGTTTATAATAGGATTAGGCCATGCCTTAGGGACTTAGGAAAATCACCTACCTTATAACCTAAACCCAATCCATGTACACCTTCTTAAATTTAATTAAAATCCAAATTTCCAGCCAAACCTCAAACTCAATTTCAAATCCAAATCTAAGTCCAAACTCAATTCCAAATGATTGAAACCCAACATCAAATCAAAACTTGAAATCCTTCCCAAGCCCTTTAATCAACTTTCATGAACTTATCCAAATTCTCATCCAATTCAATCCAAACTCAATTGATTTTCTTATAAATCAATTGTACCTTCAATTATCATCTCAAATATAAATGAAATATAAATTCAAATAGCCAAAACCAAATCCAAAATCAAATCAAATCCCAATTTAAACCCTTTAAGCCATTTCCTTGAACTTAGCCAAAACCCATCTAAATGAAGGAAAATCAATGGATTTTCTCTTGAATCAATCATTCCTTCAATCATCTATTCAAATATAAATGAAACCTACAATCATCTAGTCAAACAAAATCAACCCAAGTCACCAACCTAACATTTGACTTGAAATATTCAAATGAACCAAAACTCATTTGAATTCAAACCAATAACATTGAAATTATTTATCAATCTCAAATCTATATATAAACTCAACTAAATCAAACTCAACCCAAAATCAAGCCAACTAAATCCAATTGGTTCACTTGACCCAAAGTGGCCAATTTGACCTACATGAACCAAAATCCAATTCAATCCAAATAAAAGTGAATTAAGTCAATCCAAACTTCATGCCATGATTGTTGATCACCCTAGGATGATCAATTGATATAAATTAGGTCAAACCAAGTCAACCTAGCCCATTGACCAAGTCAACCCTTTGCTTTATATGAACCCAAACTAGCCAAATTACAAGCCAAATCCATTGAATCCAATGATTCAAATCAACCCAAAATCAACATTTAAACATTACTTGACCTTCAATTGAGCCAAACTAGTCCAATTAGCCCTCTTTACCAAAGTTGACCCAAATTACCATAAAGGGTAAATTAGACTAAACCCAAACTAAATCCAAATTAATTCAAACCACAATCCTCTCTAAATAGTCATATGAACTTGACTAACCCTTGGTTTGACCTAATTTGACCAATTGGTCAACCTAACCCATTTTGATCCAATTTGACCCAAATGGGTAAAATTGAAATCTTAAACAAATGAACTCCAAATGACATAAAATTTGGTCCAACTCACTTTTGACTCATTTCAAATCAGCCTAAATCAAATTTAATGCCAAATGACCACTCTAACCTTGGGCTAAGGGTATCACATAAGACAAAACACCATGTAAATGGTAATTTCTCTTCCTTGGCCACTTGACACTCATCCATTAGTCCACTAGGCTCCAAGGATACTGTCCGACCCAGAGATGGTTGGTCGTATCACTCATGGGGAGAAATCACCTCTCATTGGAATGGCGAGGACATCCACTTCCCTTTGCTGGGACAACCACTTGTCCTTCATAGCGACCTCCCATGCCTTGGCCAAATTATGCCACCTAAGGAGAATCCCAACCACCCAACCCACATGAAGCATAATCACCATGAATGAGTTTATTTTATGCCATTGCAAGGAGACCAAAAGTAGAAAGGTGAAAACTCTCCCTCACACAGTCATTTCACTCTCCAAGAGCTCCAAAACCAACTAGCAACCATTGCCATTTTGTTTTTGAGCAAAAGCTATCAAAATCAAGTGATTCTGATGAGGAAGTGATGACCATTGGTGGATACATTATTTTGATGTGAAGCAAAGCCAACCGATTCAAAGCTTCTTCTTGCCCTGGGCACTTTCGATCATCACTACCAAAAAAATTATCCACGGTGAGGTAAATTTCAAGAATAAGTTGGCCTTTGGTTCTTTTATGTGTAATAATTTTTGCTCAATTTTAGGAATTTTCTTTAGATTACCCTTGCATTTTTTATTTTACATCATCCCTGCATTTGGAGTGATTTTTTGATGAAGATCACATTGAGCCTAAAATGAAGTTTTCCATTCAATTTTTTACAAGAATCACAAAATCACTCTCAATAATAGTGTTTGTTCCTCTTTTGAATCACCCACACCATCCGATCTCCTATTGAGGAGATGGATGGCTGTAATGAATCATGCTCAGGTGGCGGATCCACATTAGATCATGGATCATGTATCACTGGACCGTCGATCCATGATCGGATGGTTGATCAGATCCGCATGACCCACATTCATTCCTCATCTATGTGGCACCACAGCGGTCACTCATCACCATGGTCAAGTCAACACCACGGGTTGTTAAGTAAGAAATTAGGATTTTATGCTTTTTTAAAATTAATTAAAACTTCAAAATTTATAAATAAAATAAAATACTTAACTAAAAATTTATAAGGGCACATTGGATTGTCTTTTAAGATCAATGAATCGAAGCCCCAAATTTCTTGAATATTTTGATCTTAATTTAAGTTTTATAGGCAATCAAATTTCATTAATTAAACCAAAAAGCCACATCAGATTGATTTGAAATTTATAGAAAATAAAATTGAGCTTAAACTCTACCTACCATAAAATTTCAAGTCAAAGGATTTTTTTGGATTGGGAATCATTACGAAGTTCAAATAGTTAAAATAAATTAATGGACTTTATAAAATCATGGAAAATCATTTAAATCAACTGAAACTTTGAAAATTATAACAAATCATAGAAAAATCATAAAATGCAAGTAAATATTTATTTTGAAGGTATTTTTGATTCAATTAAAATTGTTTCCAATAAATTTTGAATAGTAATTAAAGGCTTAATTTAAGTTTAATTTAAAACTTAATTAGCTTAATTACTCTTTATTTACCTGGGTAATTAATCCCAAACTTTTTGAGGATGATTAATGGGATGATCTCTACCTCCCATAATTTTCTTGGGATTTATTGCTTGGTTAATTAGGAAATTGTGTACTTCTAATTAATTAAATTGGTAATTAATTAATATTCTAAATAGTAAGGAAATCATTAATTAAGCTTGCCAATCATTATAAAATAGTGAATGGGCATGGGAATGAGTTTGGAACCTCTTTCCCAATCTTTTCCCTAAGTCCATTTCACTTGAATGAAAATTAATTAATTTGGATTAATTAATTCTAATTCATTAATTAAATTGCTTAATTATTCAATTTGAAACTATAATCACATGGAATCTTAATTAATCAATTCATGGGTAGATCTTTTGGGCATTCAATAACCTAAAATATTTAAGGAAATTATGGTTAACCCACATGTGTGGGAAAACTATGAAAGTACTTAAGTTTCTTAACTTAATTAATCTCTAGTATGAGCCAATTGCATTAGGCCTCTTTCATTTCTTAGGTTTATTATTGATTTAATATCCAATGTATATACATATCATTTTGGCTCATAATTACTTGGCTAATTAAATTAAGGCAACATAGGTAAGGGTAAATTAATGGATTTAATGCATAGTACAACCTAGTTAACCCATAAAATCAACTTAATTACTTATCATTAAACCAAATTAAATCACAAACATGGGAATGGGTTAGGATCACAAACTTTTGCTCATTTCTTCAAACCAAATCAAATATAAAATTGAAAGTGATAATTAAAAGCCTTGGTTTTCTTTAAATGCTTTTATTTGATTTGATTATCCTTAAATTAATTTAATTGAATAAACTCACATGTTTATGCTTATTCATTCCTTTCATCATGTTAGATGTTGTATGTAAATTAAAATCATATATTCATATTTTCAAAATTAGTTAAATCAAATAGTTTTCCTTTATGTCAAGCTTGCATGTGTTGATTTATTTTATAATATGTATGGCTATTATCACTATTAAATCCAAATGTATTCTCCAAAGCTTATAAATGAATGGATACAAATGCTATGAATGCAAGTTATAAATACATAAGAGATGTGATTATAGCTTAAATGTATGAAGTGAAGCTCCTTTCCTTTTATTCATGTATTGATTTATATAAGTGAGAATGTTTTGGGTATATAGTCTTGACATCCAGGAATATGAAGCTTTAGTTAGCCCAAGGAGGTCATTTGATTACCTCACTTCCTGGTTTAACAATGACATGTACAACATTGTATTTCATTGATGTATTTCAATACTAGAATTTGGATGAGGCTTTAATTCATATACATAAATGATTCAATCGAATTAAATATCATTTTTTTGCATGATTTTGATTCTCCAAATTATGAATACATGTGTATGTATCTACAACAAGCGGTATATAGTCTTGACATCCTGGGAATACAAGGCTTTAGTTAGCCCTAAGGAGGTCATTTGACTACCTCACTTCCCTGGTTTAAGAAAGGCATGTACTTGCTTATGTATTTTATACATACTTGTGTGTATTTAATTAGAGAATGGTAATCCTCCCTTTTAATTTAAAATACATGCATTTTCAATTGTTCAAGTGATTGAAATAATTGATTATGTGATTTGGAGGTCTATTTCTTATGTTCATGCATGTAAATTTACATATGGTTTGAATGTAATGGTATATAGCCAGAATATGAGGCTTTAGTTAGCCCCAAGGAGGTCATTTGATTACCTCACTTCCCTGCTTAACAATGACATGTACTATTTAATTTCATCCTTATGTATTTTTGTATAAGAACTTAGATAGAGCCTTAAAATAATATGATAAAATAGTTCAATCAAGGGAAATATAAAGCTTCAAATGTACATACTCACATCCATTATTCAAGTGTGCTAAAATATATTGTATGTGTAGGTATACTTAAGACTTAATCATATGCATGTTACATGTGATGGAAATGAATGATTTAGCATGTGTCATGTGATAGTGTTTGATTAGATTAATCTTGAGAAGCCTTTCACATTGAATAGAATTATTTAAAGAGAACCTAAACTTAGGATTAATCTAAAATGTGTAATAAGCTATTCACTAAAGAGAACTAAATAAAATAGCATGCTTTAAAATGGTTTAAGGTAGGGATGAAAGAGGGCAACCTCTTTTCTTCTCTTTACAACATATAGTTGGTAGGTGTAGGTCATATGAAATAAAACATAAATTAAAACTTGCAAATCAATTAAAGCACTTGAGTGAAACCACCCTTTAAATTGAATCTTTCTACACTTAGAAAATCTTAACTCTAAAACTAGTTAGGACATACCACACAAGCCTTAATACACACACATTAGATTAAGTCACCACTTCTAGCCTTATGTTAGGATGATGCATGTTGTGATGTATGTTTTTTTTTTATGATGTATTATTTTGGGTGGATGTTAGGGTGTATGTTTGTAGATTGGATGGTAGGCGTGATTAGCTAATCATGTTTTTTTAGGGATTATGTTTAAGAGGTCAAATAAATATCAATGCTCTCTTTGCATGTTGCTAAAGCCTCTAAGCATAATCAAAGTTAGGGACAGTGGGCTTTGTTACCCATGTGAGGGGTGCTAAGTTCAAATTATAAATATAATTACTTGGGTTATATGTGTGTTTAACTAACACTTGTCTTGTAGGTGTAGTTAGATTTTCTTTTCTATTTTTTATTTTAATTTTGAAATAAGAATTATGATTAGTTCTTTAGGGGGATAAGGATGAGCATTGGCCAGAAGGCTTTATCTTGGGATTACTTTTCCATCCTTGCATGATAGTGGAATTCTTGACTTATTAGGGCATCCCTTGTGTTGGAAAACACCCCTTTCTTGCTGATTTATCTAACAACCTTATTTCATCATGCATGTAGGCATCAAAAACCCAAAGCCTATGTCAAAATGAAGTATCAAAATAAATAAAATTTGAAAAATGTTTGCACTAGACTAAGTCATATGCTCATACCACTCATGCTCTAGTCTCTAAGGGAGTGGGTTTAAGGAATTTAGTTTCTTTCTAATTAAATAATAGCCTAACTAATCTTACAAATCATATGACCAAACTTCATGGATTTAAAGCATAGGAGGTGTTAGCTGGCTGCCACTCTAAGCGGTTGTAAGTCCAGTAGTCAGACGGTTTATCCTCACTTATGGAGTTAAACCATATGCCCATTTTCACATAGATTTAGGTCACGCTTATGCTAAAGCTCCCTAGATTTAGGATTTGAGGTGCATATTTTGTTTTGGGCTACATAAATCCTCACCTCTTAGGCATCTCCACAATCTTGTGTTGTTGGATTATAAGTCAGCTTTATAATGCATGTCACTTTAACAAAAAATTTTCTTTTTAATTTCAAAATTATAAAAGCCCAATTATAGGATAGGTTGAAATGCTCACTAGGTATTCTAGTATCGAGCATTCCTACTTTTCCTTTGGCTTAATAAGTCTTCTCCTTGAGTTTTCCCACTTGATTTTCCAATACAACTAATCCTTTCATAGTATATCCTTTGAAATCTTTAGAGACCTTAATTCTTTAATTGAGTATTCTTAAGATTCACATCCCAGGATGTAATTAACTATGGAGGCTTGCATCCATGGGAACTTAATGAACGGCTTAATATAAACCCACTTTACTTTTCCATGAAAAGTAGGGAAGATCTCTAGTCTGTCGAAGACCATCATGCCTTAGGAGTCCTTATTAAGTGATTAGGTCCATTATAAGGTGATGATTTCTATTTTTCAAGATTTGCATGTCTTAATGTCAGATCATTTCTAAGATCTAAGGTGTCCCACATCTCAAAATAAACACCACACACACCAAGTTTTTTAAGACATGGCGATGACATAGATAAAAAATGAGCATGCATAAAATCAAAACCCTAGATAACTAGAATGTCTCTACAAAGAACATCCATAGCGGTCGGATCGTCGTTCTTCAATTTCTTTAGTTCCCATCAAAACCACGACCTCTCGGTGGCGAAACATAAGGTGGAATCATAAAATAATAACACAAGGCTAAGGACCAAGAAGGTCAAAACAATAAGACTCAAGGAAAAGTCCTCAAGACTAAGTAAAATAATAAAACCCATAGAGAATAACCCATCATAAATGAGGATGCATCCCTTGGGTTATGAGGAAAACCAAGAAAGCACCACAAATGGGGTCCAAAGAAGCACAACCATAGAAAGTAATAGCCCACTTGACTAATAAAACAATAATAACCTAATAACATAATCATCTAATCTGACCACAATCTAAGGAAAAGAAAGATCAAACAATAACAATGGGAGGCAACCTAAAAGTTGCCAGAAACTCTCAAAGGAGGCCTAGAAGGCAACAACCAATGTAGTTCTCTAGAAGGCCACCCATTCAACCATGAAAAACCACAAAAGTAATTCAGTTCAAGAGGAGAGCCAACAAACTAGTTAGAATAAAGCTCCATCTCATCCACCATCTGACAACATGCAGAGAAGATAGCGACCAGGTTGAAAAAATAAAAACCAGCTAGAAAGATAGGAACCACTATGTAGCAACCACCAGGACATAGAAGAAGTCTATAACCTTGCCAAAAGTCAAAATAAGTTTAGGGTTTAGGGTTTTGGGTTTTGAGGGTTTAGGGTTTAGGGTTTAGGATTTAGGGTTGTAGGGCTTTGGGTTAGGGGTTTAGGGTTCAGGGTTGTAGTGTGGTTTAGTTTAGGTTAGTTTAGGTTTAGGTTTAGGGTTTGGTTAGTTTAGGGTTTAGGGTTTAGGGTTTAGATTTATGGTTTTAGGATTTATAGTTTAGGGTTTTAGTTAGGTTTAAGGTTAATGATTTTTAGGGTTTAGGGTTTTTAGGTTTAATTTTATTTTTTTAAATTAAGTAAACTCGTACGTTTAACTTTATTTAGTTTATTTTTTTATTTATTTTAGTTAATTTTATCTTTTTTTTTTTTTATTTAGGTTTATTTTTTATTTATTTATTTAGTTTATTTATTTATTTTAGGATTTTATTTTAGTTTAGGTTTTTATTATAATTTATTTTTTTAGGTTTAGATTTAGGTTTATGTTTATTTTTTATTTTTTATTTTAGGTTTAGGTTTATTTTTTTTTATTTTTAGGTTTAGATTTAGGTTTTCATTTAATTTTTTAGGTTTGGTTTTAGATTTTTTATTTTAGGTTTATTTTTATATTTTATTTTTTTAGTTTAGGTTTATTTTGTTTATTTTATTTTATTTAGTTTAAGGTGTCAGTTTAGTTCACTTTAGCTTTAGGTTTATGTTTTATTTATTTTAGTTTATGTTTATGTTTATTTTATTTTGTTTCTTTTTTGTTTTGGTTATTATTATCTATTTTTAGGTTTAGGTTTTTATTTAGGTTTTATTTTATTTTATTTTTATTTTATTTTATGTTTTACATTTAGTTTTTATATTATTTAGGTTTATTTAATTTTTTTAGTTTAGTTTAGTTTTTATTTTTTATTTTATTTTATTTTTAGGTTTAATTTTAGGTTTAGGTTTAGGGTTTGAGTTTTAGGGTTTATGGTTGTAGGTTTTAGCATTTAGGGTTTAGAGTTTAGGGTTTAGGGTTTGATTTAGGGTTTTAGGTTTAGGGTTTAGGGTTTAGGGTTTAAGATTTAGGGTTGAGTATAGGGTTAGTTTAGGGTTTATTGTTTAGGCTTTAGGGTTTAGTGTTTAGGCTTTGGGTTTAGGTTTTAGGGTTTAGTTTGGATTTAGGAGTTTAGGGTTTAGTTTTAAGTTTAAATTTTAGGGTTTT